>JAZHYW010025652.1:0-34576 GCA_037355805.1 Ixodes ricinus | reverse complement strand
AAATCGTGGCTACGCCGGCCTCGACGAGTGTCTTGTGTGATGAGGCGCTTCGGGGCGTGCCAAGGCAAATTCTCAGTGCCACCCTCTGCGCCCTCTCTAGGTTTTCTTGTTGTGTGCTGTTTAGCGTCACCAATGGCAGCGCGTAGGTCGGGCAGGACATGACCAGGCCCTTGTACATTGCCAGCATCATGGCCTGCGAGGTGCCCCACGTTCTGCCTCCAAGTGCCCGCAGGGTGTTTGTTCTTGTGTGCATCTTCTGGAGCACTGCATCTACAGCCGGCCTCCACGACACACGCGCGTCGAGCAGCAAACCCAGATAAGTGGCTGTCTTTTCTGATTTTATCGGTGCTCCCTCGATGTGTAGTACCGGACGAAATGTTCGCAGTATTGGAGCCTGGAACAAAGCCGTGGTCTTCTCAGCCGAGATGCCGAGGCCCAGTTCGTGTAGTCTGTGCACCGTGTTGGTCAGTGCCCGTTGCAACTCTTTCACCATTTCCTGTCTGCGATTTGGTGGGCTGGTGGCCCAAAGTGCCACGTCGTCTGCGTATACCGCCATGTTCACGGGGAACTGTGGTCGCGCTCCAACTCCGGCAGCCGAAGGGAGAGACGCGATCGCGATGGAGAAAAGCAGCGGGCTCAGCACGCTTCCCTGAGGCACACCGGCTGTTATCCCGCGTGGTGTGCTGTAAGTGTTGCCGACACGTACACGCAGTGTTCTCTCGGTAAGAAATGCACGTATGTATGACAGTGGGCGCCCGGTGATTCCGAGGTTCCGGAGAGCCGTGAAGATGGTGTCATGGGGGAGCGCATCGAAGGCTTTCCTCACGTCTAGGAAGACTGTGGCCGTCGACCAGCCCCTTTCTTTAGCTTCCTCCATGGTGGTGGTGAGGTCTGCAATGGAGTCCGCAGTGCTCCTGTGTCTCCTAAAGCCGGAGAAGCAGTCTGGAAGCGCGTCTACTGCCTCTAGGTGGTAGTTTAGACGTCGCAGCACCATTCGCTCCAGTAGCTTGCCCAAGCAGGAGGTTAGTGAGATGGGCCGGTAGGAGCTCAAATCATCGGCCGGCCTTCCAGACTTGAGTAGGGGCACGGTAGTGGCCTCTCTCCAGGCCCTTGGGATCTCAGCACTGCTCCAAACCTTGTTCATGTAGTCAAGGAGGCTGTCGTGGCACGACTCGTCCAGGTTCCTGATGGCCTGGTTCGTTACTCCGTCGGGGCCTGGGGACGAGCGCTTGCGCGGGCATGCGTCGATGGCGTGTCTTAGTTCGTGTAGCGTGAAGGGGGCATCCATAGCCTTCATGCTGGGCGCCGAAGGGTCTCTGCGGGTTGACCAGTCTGGGGGGCTGGGCCCACCAGCGGGCGGGTTGGAACCTTTGTGAAGAGGTCTGCGAGTAGCTCTGTCACCTGCTGCACTGTCGCTCCTCTCGCAAGGGCCAGACCAAGTATTGGCTGTCTTGGGAGCGGACGTCCGGCAAGCGTTTTCACCATCCGCCAGGCTCTTTTTCCTCCGGCTGGCAGGTGAAGTCTGGAGCAGCAGAGGTCCCACTGCCTTTTTGCCAGCTTTTTCCCGTGGCGGCGGAACTTTGCGTCTAGTCGCCTGTACTCCTGTATGTCCTCCGGCTTGTTGGTCCTCCAGGATCTGCGTTGTGCACGTCGTCGTTGAGCTCTCAGGCGGAGCCAGTGCATGTCCGGGTTTGGCCTTGTGATGGGTATCTGTACCATTCTTGTGGCTTTTTTAAGTGCTTCGGCGATGTTCTCGGGGGCAAGGGGTGCGCCAGAGTCTACAAGTTTTTCCAGCTGTCCTCTGTACTCCTTCCAGTCCACGAGGTGGCAGGTCTTGAGTGGGGCTTTGGGTGGCTTCCCGATGATGATGGGAAGGTGGTCACTGCCCCAGCTTTCCTTCTCTGGTCTGGCTGTCAGGCGTAGTCCTCTCGTAATAAATGTGAGGTCAAGGACGCTGCCTTCCACTCCTGGGCGGACGAATGTTCGTTCTCCGCTTGTTATATTACGGAGTGCCAGGCCATCCAGAGTGGACTGTAATGCACGACCCCTTGCGTCCGTTTTCTTGTCACCCCATGTCTCGTTGTGGGAGTTAAAGTCGCCTGCGATTACTGCCTCACCCTTGATTTGCGTGCAGATGTCCACAATTGTCTTTGGGTCCCAGTGACCCTGCGGCCGCACGTACGCGGACACGAAGGTAACCGGCCTTCCCTTGATCTCCACTGTGACACCCACGTACTCTTCAGTGTCACTGCACAAGTCATTGAGGTTCACTTCAGTCTGTCCAAGCCTCTCTCGTACCAGCAACATGGCTCCTGGGAATTTTCCTGCTCGCGTTGCTTTGCTCTTATAAGTCACGTACCCTGAGATGCGAATGTCTTTTGTGTTCGGTTCCTGGAGGGCCAGGGCATCATATACATTGTCTTGCAGATGGTCGCGAAGCCCTGGCAGCCGCGATTGTATTCCGTTAGCGTTCCATTGTAGCAGAGAGCACGTGATGGGGTGTTTAGATGTTGGATTAATGTTGCTTCCCATTTTCAGTTGTTGGTGCGGCTGCTCCTAGCTGGCTTACGACCACTTGCAGTTGGATGAATTGCTGGAATATTTCTGCTCCCGGCTGGTACTGATGTAGGAGAGGAACCCCATCTTGAGAAGCTGCGTCTTCTATGGCCAGAGAAAACTGAGGTCTTTGCAGTTTAAGAAATGAAGTGCCGGAGTGGTAGTCGTCAGAAAGCGAGAATCGTTGAAGTCCCTGGGTCAGATGAGTATAAAATTCGTAAAGATGAAAACCTAATCTATATACACTGCAGTATAGTTCCGGCATTTTTCCCGGTCGTCGTTTACCAATGAAGGCACAACATTGGCTGTGTTTGGTGCGTCGAATGAGGTAAGCCTGAAAGAGCTTCAGAGAATCATTAAAATAATGGACTCTAATGAAAGAATAGCCTTGATCACCTGATGAGGTGTTGACTCCGGTGTTATTGTTGACAATAATCTACGAAGAGTAGTGAACACGAGTGGGATTATGACCTTGAAGATAGAGGTAGTTTCTCCTTCGGTTTTCCGGTTAGGTGCCAACGTATGCAAATCGGAAGGCTTGTTTGAAATTATGTCTTTGATGTTTTGTTTATCCCAGAAGGATGCTTTTTCAGTTCCTCCGGTGACGACTCTTGAGGTGGTTGCTACAGCATCGGGGTTTTCGTTTCTGCTCTCTTGTTTTCCAAGGGAGGGAACTCTTGAACAGTCCGTTGTGGAACACTTTTGATGGTGGCATCAGGTTGTGGTGTGTCATTTTCGGCAGTTTTCTTGCTTATTTGGTGTTTATTGTGTACAGCACCTCTCGCCTCACGAAAAGTGGTGTTGTGTTTCAGCTGGTATCTCGTGACCTCTGTCTCTCTTACTTTCACTGGGCATTCGGCTGCGTTGGAAGCATGCTGTCCTTGACAATTCACGCATCGCGGGTTGGCTGTGCATTCACCTTCGTGGCACTGCCCACATCGATAGCACAGCTGAGAGGCCGCTGTGCATGCAGCTGCAATGTGGCCAAACTTGTGGCATTTGTAACATTGCAGGGGTCGTGCTCGGTAGGGAAGTACCTCAGTTCTGACAAGACCCACTTTGACATGTTGGGGTGGCACCTTTCCTGTGAAGGCAACGCGTATGACGGGCGATGTCTTCCCGAGTCGCTTCACTTCTGTTATGCCAACAGAGGACTGTAGATGTGTCTTTACGTCGTCCTCTGTGCAATCAGGGTCAATATCTCGGAGGACGCCGAAAGAGTTCGAGCGGTCTCTGGGCAGGAAGGCTGTCACTGGCAGTGCACAGAGTTTCGTTAACTTGAGCAGTTCGGCTTTAAAGAGGGGTTTTTTTGTGTCAACAGCGATGATGTTGCGAGCCTTGTTAATTCGGATTTCACTCACCATGCCTGGTGCAGCGTTGTTCAGAAAGTCGGTGAGCTTGATTTTGCTGAGTGACTGAGCTTGGTGGTTTCCAGTGGGGATGAACAGAACGGTATGACCGACTTGCAGGTTGGCTTCATCCTTGAAAGGTGATGTTGAATCCAGGCACCTCTTGCGCCGTTTCTTTCCGTGAGCGACCTCGTATTCACCGTCGTTCGATTGCATGTCGTCATCATCGCAGGCGGATACGATCGTCGAGGAGGAGCAGGTGGCGGCTTCATCGGTGACGTCCATAGACGGAATTGTATAGCCGTCCTTGACGATCGTTGCTGAACTCGCCTGGTCTTTGTCTAAGTCGGGGGGATGGTTCGGTGACTCGGTGGTCATCTTCGTGGATGTCTTGGCCTCCAAGAAGGAGGCCGTTTGTGAGAAGAGGTCCGGTGCCTCTCTGCTTGTTTGTGATCGCAAGAATATAATGTGGAAAAAAGCAGTTTACCGGTTATTTACGAAAAGCCTCAGGAGATGGGGATAGAATAAACAGGTGCAGTCTCGTCGTCGTCTTTACTTTCAGCCCATTGCGTGGAGAAAACAACTAACGCTTGTTTCATAGATTATATATATATATAATGATGGATAAATAGACCGATCTCACTAAGCGTTCCACGCACGCGTGACGCCGCCATAACTGTAGCTCATAAAAGACCGGGCGCCGGGGCATGACTCAGTACGTGCTGACTCGTGCTCTGCTCGCGCAGACCTTCAGCGGGTTGTCATCACGCGTGAATAAAGACTACAGACCCCACGATGCCTGCCGGCAACGGTGGCGTAATGAAACTATGGTCCCTAATGAAACTGACTGCGAGATCGGTCTATTCTGAAGGGTATATTTTGAAAGTACTTCAAACTAAGTCTTGCGTTGACCCTTTAAAAATCTCCTGGGTTCCGACTCGCATTCGCGTGCCGTCGGTTACGCTTTCTGCCGACAGCGCAAGACTCCTGCCGTGATAATAGGGAGTTTTAGAATAACGTACGCAATTTTAGCGCACGCTAGCGCTAAATTTAGCGCTTGTATTAGCGCACGCGACGCAAGAGAGTTTTAGAATAGCGTTTCTCCGTCGCGACGCAAAAGCCCAAGCATCTCGCGCTTGCGACGCCACCAAGATACTGTCACAATTTTTATTTCACACACGAAATGCTGTAACTTTAGAAAAAACAAGTTTTTTGGTCCAGAGTACCATTTTAGATTGTTTAAACATGAAAATGCGACGCGAGCGGTCGACCGGTCGTGTCCGCTTGCGTCGCCTCGGCAAGAGAGGTCTCGTGTACTGACCTTCGCACATCGTACCTTCGCCGAGAAATGTTCGCGCGTCACAAGCATCAAGTTGCCGGTGATCGTTGCCAAACCGAGTACAATGTCGCCCCGTATTGAAAATCGCAGTCGCGAGGATGCCGCCGACGTCGCACTCACGACGCCGCCAAAGCAGCCGCCGACATAATCCTGGAAGCCGCCATTTTTTTTAACTCTGCTCGTCTTGGCTTTAGCCAACTTCTCATCACGAATCCTCCTTGGAGAAGCGCAAAGACTCTTTGCGTACGCACGCTATTTCCGAGAAATAGCGCACGCTAAAATTGCGCACGCAAAGCGCAAAACCTGGTTTGCGTTCGGAGCATGCGCAGCGGCGACGACGCTATTCTTTGCGCACGCAAAGCTTTAGCGTGCGCTATTCTAAAACTCCCTAATAGCGCGCGCCCGCGAGAGCGCAGCTTTATCGTTACGTTATGCGTGTCGGGAAACGGGAATCTGGCAGCACTTTCAAGCTACCGAAGCGGCATCATTCGAGTTTCGGCAAAACAAGTATTGTAATCCGAGAAAGCCGCCTTGACTGAGTACTCGAGTACTTTTATTTTAGTCATATAACGGGAAAGCCACTACTCGAGCGTGCAGGAGCCGTGCTCCGTCGATTGCGGCTGGTCCCGTGACTGAATTCGGTGAATAGAGGCGCCGCGCGCGCTGCCGTTTATGGAAAAGAGGAAAGGGTAAGGAGGATGCAAAAGCAGGGGAACATACGCCTGGCGCGTGCAATGTCCTGCACGGCGCCGAATTCTTTTGCTCCTCACGTGATCGATTTCGGCGAAGAGCGGCGCGGCGGCACGTGGAAAACAGACGCGCCACTCTGGCTCCTATACAGGAACTCAAAGTGCAGCCTTCGGTAGGTTGCTCTGCGTGCATCTTGAAGAAAATAAAGCCCGCGATAAACATTCAGTTTTAAACTCCTTTGGCTTCGAAATCGCGTTTGACTCAGTTTGGTATTATTTTTTTTAATTATTTAATAGAAAACAAGTCCCCATCATACTTATATAACTTACTAAAAATCTTTTTTCTTTTTTTTCAGAATAGGTCTATAACATACTATTTTCATGCAGGTGAGGTAAGACAATATGTAGAGCTTGGATGCCCTCAAGGCTCCCCCAAAGTCTGCTTTTATGGAATATATTAATTTCTAAACTGCTAAAAATAGACTTCCTTTCTTCATTAAATGTCCAAGCATATGCAGATGTGACAGTTTTTATTATCTCTGGTACAACAAGAAGAGCTCTAAAAGACACTGCGAATACAAGTTTAAAAATAGTTTCTGAAGGGTCCAAAGAACACCAACTTACTCTAAATCACTCTAAATGCCACTGTATGCTTTTTGTTGCAGGTAGAAGACTAACGCAGACACGCCCAACAACTATACGATATAATAATATTAGTCTAAAGTATGTACCTTCAACAAAAAACTAACTGGTGTGTTAATCAAAAACAGCAGCGGGAATTATATCTTGGATGTATAGAAAGATATAGGGCACTCACATGGTGGAAAACAAGAAAGAATTCCTACATAATTAGAAAAGTAGCAATAATATAACGCATACCATTATTAAATACTTCAAGAGCATACCGTGCTACAAGTAGGTAGAAAACAACAAAGAATTCTCACATAATTAGAAAAGTAGCAACAATACAACGCATACCATTATTAAATATATCAACAGCATACCAGTGCTACGAGTAACATCATTTTTGCGATATTATGTAATATTATTCCACTTCATATTATATTAAAGAAAGAGGTAGAACAATCCCTGCTATTTCAGAAAATAAAACAGTAAAATGTAATAATGAGGAATTTAACTCAAATAATACAGACTGCAATTTTGATCCGTGGTTATTTCACCCATCAACTCAATACAATATAGAATCTGAACTAAACATAACCGTCCCAAGTAATTTTCATA
The DNA here is from genome assembly GCA_037355805.1 of Ixodes ricinus. NCBI lineage: Eukaryota > Metazoa > Arthropoda > Arachnida > Ixodida > Ixodidae > Ixodes > Ixodes ricinus. Next base: position 27,401 of record JAZHYW010025652.1, on the reverse strand, counting down.
TATACATAGATGGTCACTAACACTTGGCAAAGTTGGTGCAGCTTTTGTAATTATAACCCCATTAAATAAAATAAAACATATCACACAATACAAATTGCCTAATCACGCTACCATATATGATGCAGAAAAAACAGCTCGGGAACAAGCATTAAAACATATCGAAACTATATAACTAACCATCCAAAAAGAAACACACACAGATAGTCTTTCTCTACTCCCAAGTCATGCAAACATAAAATCAAAAACTAAAGGAATAGAACAGCCATTTGTGAAGACACAATGTGTATGAGGCTTTTCACGTGCGGACTCGGCACCTATGTGCAAGCTATCTCAAAAAGAGCTTCTTTTTTTTCTTCAGCCGAAATCTTTTTTTTTTTTGCTGTTTATACACCGGGTGCGGATTAAATACGTTAGCTTCGGTAGTAATACAATTGCATTAAAGGGGCGCACACGGCAGGATCTTCCTCACGACGTCGGTTTCCTCGTGTGTGCCCCAGTGCGATCCCTTGCAGGCGGGGAGCGTCGTCGTCCAGGAGCCGTGCGTCCTGGCGGTGATTGAAACCCACACCGAGTTCGAGCACCATGAGTTGCACTGCGACAACGTGCTCGGGAGGGCGTTGTCACCCTGCCCGGACGCTGCAGTTCATGCTCGGAGGACGCGACGTTGGAGTTCCTTTTCGTGGCGTCGAGGCGTCCATCGTAGACTTCGACCTGTCCAGAATGCAATACGGTATGCACTCCACACATCTAGACGTTGCCGGAAAAAAAAGGATGTAAATTGTGTTGTGTGCATGTCCAGACATTGGGAAGCCAGTGAGCCTAACGGGCGTCGGGGAACTCCTCCGTAGATGAGAGATTTAGATAGTGCAGTACCTCTGGTAGCCTTTTAACGGTCGTTACGCAGTAGCGGTTCATGACCGCACGGCGGTATACTAGGCTCGTCCAGATCAGAATGGGAAGGAGAAAGGATTTCACTCAGGATACCTGGGTTCTGCTGCGCAAATAGGGAAACTAGTGGCCGAGTGCTATAGCACTCGGCCACTAGTTCCTTTGCAAAAAACTTGGCAGCGACCTTTATTTCCCAAGTTTCATAAACCATAATTGTGGACAGCAGTATTTAAAAAAAACGATCGTTTAAATTTGGTTTGAAAAATTAAAGTCACTTCGGGTAGTGAAAAAAAGGAAATATTGTTCATTCATTGACGTCACGTGACTTCACACCACTGACGTGGTCACGTGACGAGACGTCATGGTGACAAGTTGTGGTGTCATGTGATGCCACGACGTCATGTGACCTGACGAGACCTTAGGCGACCATGAATGACGTCAGGTAAGGTGATATCGCGCGACCTGACGTTACACCACATCACTCCGTCGCGTCGCGTCACATCATGTAACGTGACCTGAATCTGTGCGTAATTATACTCCAAGTCAATTCCTCCGTCAAGTTTATTTGCTTTATTTTTTGTGAACATGGAACGATTAACACATTTTATTTATTCTGTGGTCGAGCAATCAACGGTACTTAATAACTTTTTCGATGATTGTGTAGCGCAGCAACCTGGTCCTCAACTATAACTTTTGGTACATTTGTGTCACGATCCAGAAGCATTGTAAGAGCAAAATATGAAACTTTGGACACGTGATGCTGGACGTGTCATCTTCGTCCGATTGGCCCGATTTGGGCTGCCCATGTAAAACCCCAGTGGGCCCCACTCGGCTCTGCGGGGCAAGTTACCAATGGTGTAGGCTCCATGGTGGTAGAGCGTGGGCATGCCCGACTTGGACTACCCATGTAAAAGCCCCGTGGGTCCCACCTCGGCTCTGCAAGGGTCCAAGTTCCCAACGGTGTGGGCTCCATGGTGGATGAGCATGGGCATGCCCGACTTGGGCTGCCCATGTAAAAGACCGTGGGTCCCACCTCGGCTCTGCAGGGTCCAAGTTCCCAACGGTGTGGGCTCCATGGTGGATGAGCATGGGCATGCCCGACTTGGGCTGCCCATGTAAAAACCCCGTGGGTCCCACCTCGGCTCTGCGGGGTCTGAGTTCCCAACGGTGTGGGCTCCATGGTGGATGAGCATGGGCATGCCCGACTTGGGCTGCCCATGTAAAAACCCCGTGGGTCCCACCTCGGCTCTGCGGGGTCCAAGTTCCCAACGGTGTGGGCTCCATGGTGGATGAGCATGGGCATGCCCGACTTGGGCTGCCCATGTAAAAACCCCGTGGGTCCCACCTCGGCTCTGCGGGGGCCAAGTTCCCAACGGTGTGGGCTCCATGTGTGGATGAGCATGGGCATGCCCGACTTGGAGCTGCCCATGTAAAAACCCCGTGAGTCCCACCTCGGCTCTGCGGGGGTCCAAGTTCCCAACGGTGTGGGCTCCATGGTGGATGAGCATGGGCATGCCCGACTTGGGCTGCCCATGTAAAAAACCCGTGGGTCCCACCTCGGCTCTGCGGGGTCCAAGTTCCCAACGGTGTGGGCTCCATGGTGGATGAGCATGGGCATGCCCGACTCGGGCTGCCCATGTAAAAACCCCGTGGGTCCCACCTCGGCTCTGCGGGGGCCAAGTTCCCAACGGTGTGGGCTCCATGTGTGGATGAGCATGGGCATGCCCGACTTGGGCTGCCCATGTAAAAACCCCGTGGGTCCCACCTCGGCTCTGCGGGGTCCAAGTTCCCAACGGTGTGGGCTCCATGGTGGATGAGCATGGGCATGCCCGACTTGGGCTGCCCATGTAAAACCCCGTGGGTCCCACCTCGGCTCTGCGGGGTCCAAGTTCCCAACGGTGTGGGCTCCATGGTGGATGAGCATGGGCATGCCCGACTCGGGCTGCCCATGTAAAAGCCCCGTGGGTCCCACCTCGGCTCTGCGGGGTCCAACGTTCCCAACGGTGTGGGCTCCATGGTGGATGAGCATGGGCATGCCCGACTTGGGCTGCCCATGTAGAAACCCCGTGGGTCCCACCTCGGCTCTGCAGGGGTCCAAGTTCCCAACGGTGTGGGCTCCATTGTCGTGGCATGAGCATGGGCATGCCCGACTTGGGCTGCCCATGTAAAAACCCCGTGGGTCCCACCTCGGCTCTGCAGGGTCCAAGTTTCCAACGGTGTGGGCTCCATGGTGGATGAGCATGGGCATGCCTGACTTGGGCTGCCCATGTAAAAGCCCCGTGGGTCCCACCTCGGCTCTGCGGGGTCCAAGTTCCCAACGGTGTGGGCTCCATGGTGGATGAGCACGGGCATGCCCGACTTGGGCTGCCCATGTAAAAACCCCATGGGTCCCACCTCGGCTCTGCGGGGTCCAAGTTCCCAATGGTGTGGGCTCCATGGTGGATGAGCATGGGCATGCCCGACTTGGGCTGCCCATGTAAAAACCCCGTGGGTCCCACCTCGGCTCTGCGGGGTCCAAGTTCCCAACGGTGTGGGCTCCATGGTGGATGAGCATGGGCATGCCCGACGTTGGGCTGCCCATGCAAAAAACCCCGTGGGTCCCACCTCGGCTCTGCGGGGTCCAAGTTCCCAACGGTGTGGGCTCCATGGTGGATGAGCATGGGCATGCCCGACTTGGGCTGCCCATGTAAAAACCCCGTGGGTCCCACCTCGGCTCTGCGGGGGCCAAGTTCCTAGTGGAGTGTGCCCCACGGTGGCAAAGCATAGGCATGTCAGATTAGGGCTGCCCATGTAAAACCCCAGTGGGCCCCACATCGGCTTTGCGGGTGCAAGTTAGCACCATAGTGGTAAAGCACGGGCATGCCCGACATGGACTACCCATGTAAAATTGACGTCACGTGACCTCAAGACCAATTCAATTCCCCGCTAAATTTAGCAGGAATTCACGTCACGTGTCCGCAACAGCAATCCAATTCCCCGCTAAATTTAATTGAATTGCGCTTAAGGTCACGTGACGTCAATTTTCCCGCTAAATCTAGCGGAAAACTTAATTTGTTCACAGGTGACGTGACTCGAAGTCATGTGACGTCATTTTCCCCGCTAAATTTAGCAGGGAAATCGATTTGGTGTTTTAGGTTACCTGGCGTAAATTTTCAAGCTAAATTTAGCTGGAGGAGAACAAGGAGGGGAGAGGAGGAGGGGCATACTCTCCCTTTCTCCTCCTGAAGAGCTGAGCTCTAATTTCGCATTACAGAGATTTGTATACGTCTTTCATTTTTTTTTTTCAGTTTGTCAATCATTCGATGCTTTCTATTTGCATTTGTTTTGTATATCAAAATAAGGCCGAACAGGATCAAACGGAAGTGCTTGTTCTGAGCAAATCGTAGCGTTGAGCTTGATTTCTACCTTTCATTTCGCTGGTTAGCTACGTGACTTTCTATTGCAACACAATCAAAACGCAAAAGAAAAAAACGAAAACTAGAAAAAGTATTTTCCAATTACAATCAAGTTAGAACAACAAAGAAAAATCAAATAAAGCTGTCTAACGCACTAAAATATCATGCTGATTGTGGTCCAGTATGACGGCGATACAGCAACAAAAAGTTGTTCGTTAAACTGTACTCTACATTAACAGTAATCCTTTCTTCTGCATTGTTATCAGCGATCGGGCAATTTGATCAACATATTGAAAAACATAATCACTATTTTCTAGTACAGTGATTTCATCAGTATAATATGATATAAATAAAATAAATCTGGTTTATGTTATTTTTGCAAAAAAAATCATGCTATTGGTATTTTTTTCACTTTGTAGTAGACGTTTCTGAGTGCCCGCTTTCACATTTCCCTTAGCTTTTTTTTTGTTTTTACTTTTAGAAATTGCTTTGTTGTTTTCTGTATTCTGATCAGGACTGCAAATCGCTTAACCAATGGCAATTAATGGAACACAGACCATTGACCATGACCTACTATAACCCTGACCTGTCTACAGAACAGTGTGACAATGCGCTCCTTTAGTACAGGCCGCGGCCGCAGCGTTTCGCCACGCTATGACTGCGCGACGAGTAAAGGTGTTTTTGTTTAGGGTACCCGCGTATCAATCGAAGGCGCGCAAGGCGCGGCGATGTTAATTGGTCCTCACCTTACTGACCTTACTCACAATCGGCTCTCGCGGGATCTCGTCAGTGGACGCGTGACAGAATCGTTGGGACCAATGAGACGGTATCAAAAGCGCACCATCGTGGTGCTCGGCATGTTTCTAGACATGTCCTATTATCGCTGAACCAATCATAAACAGAAAAGGCCCAGTGACTTCGTTTTTGTCACTGTCTGATTGGTCCCATTAGCTCGTGGCGTCGGCTGCGGCCACTGATCTGGATGGCGCATAGCTGCTCTCCGAGCCTGGCGCGAGTGAAGCCACCGGAAGTTCGATGATTGTCCCGGAAGTCGGGCGTGTGCTGGGCTGCATTCAGTCGATATTTTGGTCCATTCTTTTTTGTGCCTTTGATTGGGTTTTAATACTTCCGTTTTGAATTAAATCCTTAGAATAAGGCATTTGAACGTGGGACATACGCAAACTTGATCAACTAGAATCTCAACGTTTTCACATCGAATGGCTTCCCAGGAGACTTCTTGGGTCCGCATGCGCTGTTACTCCGCAACAAGCAGGCCCTCTTGGGATGACAAGAAAAAAACCAGCACCCTGAACGCTGTTCGAACCAGCACTCGGAAGAGTTGAAAAGCCTGGCAAGCGCTCGCTTCCGGGACGAGCAGCTTACTTCCGGTGGCTTCATACCTGTCTGCTCAATGCGCTATCCAGCCCCCTATAGTGGAGATCAGTGGCCTTGGCAGTACTGAAACGAAGCAGAGGCGCCGGCTCCCAGCACTGCTAGTGACTATCTAGGAGTGATTTGAAAACACGCTTGATATTGATGTCGTTTTCCAGTTGCCCCCTTTTCGTGCTAACAATTTCGACAAACGACGGAGAAAGTGCCGCGATATGTGCAGAACTATAAAGTTGTCCCTTACCGTTTGGTCTCATGTTTCCCTAGGAAGGCCTTATTTTATTTATTTTTTTACTTCTGTATTGTTAAGAATGGAACCTTCGGCGACCTTCTTCCGAGTTTCAACGCTGCGGAAAACGAGTCATGACCAGTCCGGGAACGTCGCCTGCTGGACGGGGCCTACGCGAAACGAGTCCCGACGAGTACGGAACCGGCGCCTACGTGTCTGCGCCTGCGGAGACAGGTCTCAACGCGCCCGTGACGTCAACGGGACGTGTGTGCGTGCGTGCGGCTTGGTGCGCTCCGGAAGGGGAGAGAGGCCGGACCTAACTGCGGAGACAGGTCTCAACGAGTCCGTGACGTCAACGGGACGTGTGTGCGTGCGTGGGGCTTGGCGCGCTCAGGAAAGGGAGAGAGGCATGACCTAATTGCGGAGGACCAGAGCTACGACGCACTTCTGGCTACGACGCGGCGGACCTTGCTACGACGCACTTGACGGCGGGTTGCTGCTGCGCACTTGCTGCCCTGGCGGGGAGTGAGGGAGAAAACGGACCCCTATATAAGGCGGAGCGCGAGTCTGCTCAGGAGTTCTCTCGGATTTGACGACTGTATCGCAACCATGTAATTAAACCGTTCGTTACGTTACCAATTCTCCCACCTCCACTGGACCCCTGGGTTCTTCACTTCGGGGAATGGTCGTCGTCACGAGCCAGGAAGCTCCCGGACGTGCGGCTCAAACCCCGCCTCTAACAGTATCAAGAAAATTAGCCTCTTTACTGAATTTTGCAGACAAAAACACGAACAACAAGAGTTTACAATAGTTTTTTTTATTGCAACGCGAAAGACTATGCGGTGGCCCGAAGGCGACTGCGACAAATCCCGAAATTGAAGTGGGAAAATCGCCTTCGGTATACCTAAGGCAATTTGCCCACTTTAATTACGGGATTTGTCACGAGGACTGTGCAATAACCGTAACCTGAAGTCTTTTAATGATAGCCATGCACCGTTTCAGTACTCCAATCGCACGTTTCTTTTATTTACAGTTATTTCCAAACACCTCATCAAACCCCGAGATAACTGTTGTTGTTTTTTTTTAGTGCACTTCGTGCAAAGGTGCAGCGAGTTGGAGAATAATAACGATAATAATCCCAAAAAAAGATGAACAAGGTGAAAAAAAACTAAAATCTCCAAACACAGCTAGTTGACTGGTGCGCGACTGAAAAAAATCCGCCTAGTCCTAGCTGGTATTGAACCAGGGACCTCTCCATTTGCAGTGGAGCTCTCCCTGGTTCATGCAGGACCAGGCGGATTTCTTCAATCGCGCACCCGTCACCTAGCTGTGTTTGAAGATTTGTGTTTGTCCTTTGTCCAACTTGTTCCCCTTCTCCAGGGATTACTGTTGTTATTCTTGTCCAGGTCGCTGCACCTTCGCATTAATTTCATTAACATCATACCCTTAAAACGCGTGCCGTTCACCATGTTGGTGTTAGACTTGTGGCAGCTGTTAAAACACGTTTGCTCTATTGACGTCTAATTCCTGGTTAGCTTAATTGGTAGAGCGCTCCGCTGGAAATGGAGAGGTACCTGGTTCGACACCAGGAACAGGCAGCTTTTTTCAGTCGAGCGCAGTCACCGCGAGTTGTGTTTGGAGCTTTCTGCTTGTCCTGTGTCCCCTTTCCTATCCTTCTCCAGGGATTATTGTCGTTATAACGGTTGTTTCTAGCCAGAAACTGCCCCCTGCGATTCCTTTCCTGAAAAACAAACTCTCAATTCAAGCGACAATGGGAACGACTACGTCCTTATGCCGGCGCCGCCCTAGGGCAGCGCCTCGAGCTAGTTCCCGATGGGCGGCATCACGGCAATCAGCTGGAATCAGCTGCGCACAAGACAAGTTGTGAATCACGTTTTCGTCGCAGAAAAACTGAAGTCCCTAGATAAGAGATTCCTACAAGTAGCGACATTCTTCGAAGCGCCGACTGCATGACGGTGCAGGTTTTAGGAAGTGAATGGCGGCGTACAGCCGGGGTTTGAACTCAATGCCCCTATATTGTTACAGCGGAATATGCTTTGCAATTGGTATTGGTTATCGTTACTTGTAAAAGAAGTATCAAGGGACGTTAAGGAAACCTTTATCGAGCGCCCTCAAAGGCGAAAAAAGGCTGTTCATCGGCAACAGCCCCTCCAACTGGCGGCGTACGCGAACTACAGACGAGGCGCTTCTCTAGCTATCCCACCACCGTTTGTTACGTAGCGGGTAGGAGAGTGAGAGATATCAGACAGCGCAGCAGATTCCTCGGCCCGGCAGTTCGCTTTATGTGCTGTTTGCGTGTTTCAAACCTGTTTATCGCGTTTTCTTTTGTTTTGTTGTTCTTCTTTCTGGAGCGATATTTGCGGTGCGTCACTTTATCAGGATGAAAACGTCTTACGGACTCCCGTGCTAAGCATGCTTTTTTTGTGCTAAAGTGTCGCAGCTCCGGGATGATGATATACTGTTTTCTGTTTTCTACCTCCGCGTACTAAAGAGCTTGACAATCAACAGAATATCCAACCGTTACCCCAGTACAACACCTACCATGGGAAACAGGGTGTAATTTTTATTTTATCCTAACGAGAAGAAGCTGAGAAAGGAATAGCTCATTATGCTGTAAACAGGCAAGAATTTAAAAACCTATCGCATGCGTTTAGTAGTTGCTTCAATGAAAGCTACTTCGTTTATCCCGTTGATTCCACTGTCATCTGCGAGAGTTGGTTTTTCATCATATTTCGTTTCAGCTTGACTCCAGACGTCCAGACGCAGCCCATGCTACGAGCCAATGGGCCCAATCAAGCCGCGTCAGAAGAGCAAGTCACTGAGCCTTTTCTGTTTATGATTGGATATGCGATTATAGAACACGTACTGAAACATGACGAACACCATGATGGTGCGCTTTTAGCGTTGTCTGATTAGAATCATTAGCGTTAGTTGCGTCTGGACTTTTGGTGAAACAAAACATAGTTCCAAATTTATTTCTTTTGCATTCTGTAAACCAATAAACATGTTTCCCTGAAACAACCGCCTGAAAAAGGCGGTGGCTGACTCCCAGAGTCATTTCAATTAAATGCCTGCTTATATGCCCGTTCGACGCAAAAAAGTACGAAACCACCTCCGCAATCGATACCGGCAATATATAGACCTTTTCCACAAGGGTGCCGCCATCTTGAATTGTCGTCACTTCCAGTATGGGCGAAAACATTGTTTTGCCGTAGCCACGCCAATAGAAGGCATTAACGATACAAGCATAACCGTCACACATTCTTGTTTTGCCTCCCCTCTGTTTTTTTACTATTTGCAGGTTAAAGCGTTTTATTATTTTTTCGTCGCCCATACCGGATACGCCTATAAGGTGGCTGGGGACGAGAGTACACGAAAAAGGTCTATAGTGAGTCGGCAATATATCGGCATTCTAAAAATAACTTGTATACATGTTGTGGATTACGACCCGCTGTTTGTGTATGTGTGTTTCAGAGCGCAGCTGTTAGGCGCCCTCTTCCGCCTTGAGCGGCGCCGACGTCGCCGTCGGCGTAACCGCGCGGTGCATTATGGGACGTTTCCCATGATTATGTCCCACGTGACGTCACGTGTGACGTCACGAGGGTCACCAGTGACGTCACTCGTGACGTCACTACGCGTTGCATTGTGGGTAAATTTCCCCGCTAAATTTAGCGGGAAAAATTCTCCCGCTAAATTTAGCGGAAAAAATCTCCGCCTAATTTAGCGGAAAAAATTCCCAGCTAATGTTAGCGGAAAACTTCGCCGCTAAGTTTAGCGGAAACGTTTGACTCTGAGTTAAGCGGAAAAAATTCCCCTCTAAATTTAGCGGAAAAATCTTTCCGCTCAATATAGCGGGAAATTTAGCGAAAATTTCCCACTGAATAGGAGGCGAGCAGGAGAGGAGGAGGAGGGTACGGATTAGGAGGAGGGGCATACCCTCCTCAATGTACCTTCCCTCCTCCTCCTCAAGAGCTGCGCTCTAATTTGGCGTTACAGGAGGTTGTAAACATCTTTCTTTTTTTTTGTCTTTTTTTTTGGGGGGGGGGGATTCAAAGATTATTTGCTTACACTGCGTGGTGGACTTCTCTGCCATAACTTTTAAATTGATAATCCATCCTTAAAATAGTTGTAAAAACCAGTTAACGAATTGCCTCAATTCGGCGGGCCATGCTCGGCAATTAAAAAAGAAGTTATGGGGATGTCAGATTTCTTCGAGAAGTCGCGATGTTGCAACCCCTTTTGGCCACACATTCCATTTGAAAGAGAAAAAAAGATAGGAGGGGTGGTAAGGATGAAAGCGTACGGAGGAGGGGGGGAGCGTATAGGGTAGGGGAGTGCGCATCCTCCTCCTCCGTACCCTTCCATCCTCCTCATTACCCTCCCTTCGTCCTCTTCCGTACACTCCCTGCTCCTCTCCATTACCCTCCTCCTCCGTATCCTCCCTCCTCCTCCGTACCCTCCACTCGTCCTCCTGCGTACCCTCCTTTCCTCCTCCGGTTACGCCGACTGCGACGGCGACGACGCAAAACACATGAACAAGCGCCTAAGAGCTGCGCTCTAAAAAAATGAATTTCACTTGGTCCGCACGGTATCATACGAATTCGCGTCATCAACTGTCAAATCAGGACTGAAGCATCGCGCAAGCTCCATGTTAGCCCAAACGTGTGCAGTGCCACGCAGAACAACAACGCGCGCATGCACAGTTAAGATGACAGCACGTCCCACACTCCTGTAATGGAAAAACAAATTTATCTATAGTAGACCCCACAGATACAAGAAAAGAAGAATCAGAGACGCCGTAACAAACACCGCGGAAACTACCGTATCAAAAAAAAATTACTAAACACCTTAAAGGGGCGATGCAACAATTTTTGTACTTAGCGCAAATACCGCTTAGAACGGATCCCTGACGTTGATGACCTATGAAACACGCGTTCGTTTTTCACCCCACGCAATAGAAGTCCCAGAAACAAATTAAGAAAAACGAGCAGCGTTCACCCCCTCAACTCGCAGCCAGAACAAGCGGCCACGTGACCTGGAATGGATTATATGCCGCCAATGTTGATCATAGCCACGCGCCGGGGTTGGCAAAGCACAGGACACGCGCTGAGTTCCAGACATTGTTATGGCTCGGCTATTGTCGTCGTTGAAGCGATTGGACACGGGCCACTACCCGAATGCTTCTCGAGCTAGTAATTATCACGAGCCCAAATCGAGCGCCCACGCAATGCTCGGGTCCAATCTATGAACCGCATTCAAATATCGTCACTTGGGTGTACTGCGATCCCCACGTTACGTCATTAAATTTTGCAAAAGAGAGATTGAATGAAAATGATCGCTTTTGTCCTTGACATTACACCGCAACAAAGGAGTTTCTTGGCCAGTGGCGTTGCGTGCGAGTATCCTTGAGTCCCACCAGTGCCAGTAAGCTCGTGTAAAGTGAAAAACATTCCAACTGAATATCGTTGCACAGCTCCTTTAAACACGTTTTTTTTTTTTTTTTTTTTTTTAATAGATGAAGGGTTATTTGTTGGCATACAAGCGAACTGAGAGAATCACCCCGAATATGATTTCGCGTGTCGTCAGCTCGAATCACACTCGCTACGTCACAGGAGAGCGTCCGCGAGGTTGTGCCACCATTTTTTACCATAATTTACCCACTTTTTATGTAAATAATCAACGTTTTCGTCATCAGCAATAGGGACACATTCTGTCGGCAGGTCATGATTACGGTAGATCGTGCCAGTGACTGACCGGTTGCCTGACCGATCGCCGTAGAGCCGTAGTTTGCAAGACCACGGCATGTTCGAATCGATGCCATACTTTCCCAGTGTCAAGGAAAGGGCAGTCCTAAACAAAAGTAACTTACAGTTTTAGAAACGCGGGCCGTGGCATCTTCTGTTCACGCTTTATGCCTCATGATTGGTTCTTGGCCGATCTTATCGGCTGATACCGAAATCACATTGGCTTAACAGTCCCACCTGACCATTTTTTAAATGAATTGCTAATATCATGGACCCTTTGCGCCATCTTTCGAGTAAGCCTGCACCTACTGAAAACCTGCTTTCCCATTCCTCGAAAGATGGAGCTACCACGCATTCAATGAAAAAGAAAAAGCAATGGGAAAAAGCCGATGTCGAGGCGCCAAATTTGGTTGTATTCTCCAGAAACCAAAATAAAAGATCAACCTAAGAGGTGTTTCTTTTCTTCTTTTTTCTTCTCTCTCTCTCTCTCTTTCTTTCTTTTTTAACACTTTTCGAGGCGGGCATTTTTGCGAACGATGGCGACAAAGGTGCCGCTCACGCACACAGTAACTGCCGTCCTCAAACTCCTCCTTAACACAAACTACTCTTGCGAAATGAATATCGTAGCTTGCTCAAAAACCCAAGATTCGAAACCTTCGTTTTCGGAATTTCTCGCTACGAGCGAAATTATTTTATTTACTCCACACTGTTCCACAGCGTGTTTGATTAAAAATATTAATGAACGGAATGCAGCGATACCTTTCGCAAAGGTGGCATAGGTGCTTCATTTATTATAGTCCAATTTCGTAAGTATAGTAAAAGAAATTGAAAAAAAAACTATGGTCTGTCTTATCATAACCTGACAAAGAACGAATGCCACATGCCCCCTCGAACCAATCAAAGCGAGGAATGGCAGCTCTCCGCAACAGGGGTGTGCATCCCAGAATTCCGGACAAATGCTCATCGGAGAAAAGCTCACCGCAAAACCGACGAATGCAAAAAAAAAAAAAAGCTCACCAAATTTTTTTTTATGCGATGTTGTTTTATTATCCGTTACATACATCAATTTATTACCATTAAAACTCGGCAATTTGGTTTTAAAAAAATCCTTTTTTTATTGGGTATCTCTCCCAAATAAATAATTGCAGGTGGTGGTTTTCTGGGGCTTACTCTGTAAGCAACGAAAGCTTAACTGAAAACTTTATGAACTTTTAAAACAAAACAAAAAATGTTCAAAATTTAAGTATGTCCCCCTAAAACCTAAGAAGCAAAACTCCAAATTCCGAAAATCCGAAAGACTATGCGCAACAACGCGGTGCCCGCCATTCTCTTCGAACATTTTTGTTAACCTTTGAAAACAGGATAGAACATCGAGATTTCTTTCTTCTACAGACATGCACGTTTGCTACCCGTTCGTGCTGTTTTTTCCACACGTTACCTGTGTGTGATAGTGCCCTTCAATGGCGACACACCCATGACATCCACAGCTGCACATTGTCACCGTCCACACTGAAATCAGAAGTAGAGGACAAACCTTTGTTCTGTTGTTACTCGTGGTCTATATAAGAACTAGTCTCCTGTACAAATGTATCAAATTGGACTAGTTGGTGAACGTTATACATGAAGAAAACGGCTCAAACGCCGAAGACGGAGTGAAGACAAGCACGATTGGACGAAGCAGTTCTTGGAACTAAAGGTTTATTAGTGAAAGAAAACAGCGTAGCCGAAATTTATTACATCAACAAACACCTACTCATTTATCAGGCACCACAGAATATTCGAAGCTGAAACGCTTTACAAGAACGCTGTTCATGTTAGCTAGCAAGAAATAAACCTCTTTGACAGAGCTACTGACGGCGCACTGTCAAGCTAATACAATTGTTGTCCTCTTGACGGGTGTCCCATGTTCTGATTTTATACTAGCGGCATGATTAATAGAAAAAATGGGTGTTGACTCATTTCTGAGGAATATACCTATAAACTTAAAGAATATCACAAAAACGAGGACAATTTTTTAATGAAGTGACGTATTTTAATTGTGTTATATTGCCACGCGTGACGCAATATCCACTAGGCTATGAAAAAATAAAAGTTTCAGTGAGGTTTTATCCGCGGCTACTCAAGGGTCGGTGAGCTTTTCTCCGCATCTGCCGGTTTGGCGGTGAGCTTTGCTCCGGTGAGCTTTTCTCCACCGCCCGTGCTCCCACGATACGATGCCACGTGCCTCGCTCCGACGCCCTGATTGGCTTGCTGGGACCGTAGCTTTCGCCCTTTGGCAAGCTCTGGTGAAACGGGGTTTCACATTGAACGGGTGCGAATCCACACAGATACCCAGACCGGCAGCAGAAATTAAATGTTAATTTGTTTCTCGTGAAATGAACTGGAGTATACACAAAAACCCCGAACTTGCTAAACTGACATTTTCAACGGTACGGACTCCTGTCAATGGTCGATGTCCTCGAAGAGAGCAGTATAACCTGCTTGCAACAAATTCCCATTTTGAGTGAAACACGCCATAACTTATACATGGCTTGCACTGACGTCACATATGAGCGGCCATTGTGGCGGCCCAGCAACTGAGCGCGCATCTTCTGTGGCATACAGACCTCAATCAACCGATCTGAGCACATCCCTTAAAACGCGCAATTATGCACATCCGCAATTGTTATTTAATTCCTCTTGAAACGTGGCTACCCACGAATATTTATTGAAAACACTCGGAAACAGAGGCCAGATTCACGAACAGCTTCTTAGATTACGACAACTTAGCTAACTTCGTAAGTTAATAACATCGTAAGAAGAGGAGAAATCGGTATTCACGAACGCGCGTTCTTAAAGGCCGACGTACAACCTCGGTTTTCTGCATGGGAGATTATCCTCTTAGAGCTCCCCCTCTCCAAAGCTGCACGAGAGTCAAATTGGGGTAAGGTAAAAAAGTGGAGAGGATACTGAAAAGAAGGAGGCGGGCAAAAGTGAAACGCTGTGGCTAGCGTTACGTCCGGACGGAGCACTGGAAACGCCACCTGACGGGCCTATCGTCGTCACGTAGGATGAGGGATCACGTGACCGTTTCCTGCACTCTGCGTCAAGAATGGAGTGTCTCGGTCTTCACTTTTTTTAATACTACGGGTGTTTAAGGCTTCTTTTAACCCAATGTTTCGTTTCACTACTCGATCCAGTCGAGTTCCTAAATCGGCTTCCGTACGAATGCTTCCGGGAGCCGGTTGCAGGCGAGCAGGGAAACGGTCGCTGCACGGAAGCGCGGCGGCGTGGACTGGCGCGGCGGAGGGTACGGGTCAACTTGTCGTTTTCGGCGGCTGTCTCGCGCATCGCAATGAATGCTTACGAAGTGCGACCTACCGTTGAAGGTGGGCGAATTTTTTTTTAACTTCTATTCGACCGGGCATTCATTACAACTGAGTACCCCTTTTCAGTTGTGCTGTCTGTAAGCAGCATCAATGCGTTCGTGGACGAGGCCCACTAAATGTCCCGCCTGTTGCTTCAGGGCGAAAGTGTTCTTAAAGCGGGACACGTGTTCTGTAGAATCAAGAAGCTGGATAAGGATTGCTACACGTTCATTAGATTCGTACTCCAAACGTCGGCACTCACTTGTACCCGCACGAGCTGGATGGAAGAAACGTCGGTGACACATCGAGCTCCTGCAAAGCATGGGTGAAGGAACATGCCGTTTATCATTACTTGGTTAGGTTGTATGTATACCCACCGGCCAGCGTGCTGTGAAATCGATCGAGCTCGCGGCCAGAGCCGGGAGCGAAACAACTGGAGCACTCAGACAGTTGCGTTTGATTTCGTTTGACTGCGTTTCGGCTGCGAGAAACCAGGACATTCCTGCTGCTTATATCGCGTGTAAACATGATTCCTTGAATTGGATTCCACGCTTCATACGAAGCACAGATGTGCCGGTGTCTCGCTTTCGGTTCTCAACACAACGCAGTTAAACGCACTCATGAACGCAAGTGTCTCCAACTAGGGTGCCTCTAATGTCCTTCTGTTTAGGGTGATGCCACCCTTTGTAGTACCCGATGCCGACAGCACGCGCTTACGGGGAAAATACAAAGAAATCGACGAAAACAAAATGTCGCCATAGCACAGTCAGTGCCACAGACGCGTGCAGGGACACGCTCTTTCACGCGCTTCTGAACAAAAAAGGAAAATAAAAGTGTGGGACAAAATGGCCGGATGACTCCACCCTAAGCAAAGCGCACATGAAGGCACCCTTAGTCTCAACCGGCCTTTAGAGATCGCGATTTGCGATGAACGGTGAAGTGAAGCGCCTTTTTCCAAATATAATCGGTCGTCTCCCGTTGTTATCGTAGCTCAGGAATAAAGAAAACAAATTCTCGTGGCTCAGTGGTAACATGCTCGCTTCCCAAGTCGCGAGTCGCAAAATCAATACAATGCAACTATTTTTTTTTTTTTTTACGTTTTTGATGCACAGGTTTTGTAACTTTTCTGCGATGTCGGAATTTTCGAGCGACGAATATTAAAGCTTGTTGATAACATTTAATTTCATAAACTAATATCAGACCATTCAAAGGCCAATGACAGTTCGTGTACAGCATCGCTGTTTTCTTTTTGTAAAGAAAGATTATGCAAATATTCCTGTAGCTAGGTGTATTAGAGCTGTAGAATTGTTTTATTTGGGCTCCTACAAGATAAGCAGATAGGTTACAAAAATAAAAATATTACTTGCTAATACGAGTGCAGCTACTTGCATCAGCAATCTTTAAAGTAAAATAAATAAAGCCACATAACATTCTCACATTTATGCAGCTGCTGGTTGCTTAAATACCACTAAGCTGTGAGTGATGTTTGCATTAAAATAGTCAGTGAAATTTTATGGCTTGTTACCCTCTGTAAATTACTGTTTCAAGTCTATTAGCACTCAGCTCTACTTGCATTGCGTGACGCCAACTTGTACATACATTTTTAACCCCATTGTTCAAATAATATTGAAGCTGTATGAGAAAGGTACTGCCACGCAGGGTGAGACTGTTCACATTTTATGAATCATATTGGAATGCTTCTCCTTGGGGTAGATGTGGTAGCTGATATTTGGGTCGGTCGCGTAACTGCGGCATTGCGGCCCCGAACAGTACTTTACCATTGCTCCCTGAGCTCGACAGCTGCCGAAGCCGATCCACGCCTGTACTGATCAAGCTTCAAACACAGAAAAAATGCGAAAGTACCGATTGAAGGGCTTCCGAAGGCCCCGACCAAAGCAAGGCGGAATAGCTGGCCTTATCACGTGATCCTCCATCCTACGTCACGGTCGAGCGATCGCAGCGCTCCAATCGGTCCCGCTCGGGCGGCCAATACCTAACCCCCCCCCCCCCCCCCCCCCGCCCTCCTCTCTCTCCCCCGTGAACCTAGGGAAGGCGGAGATTTGACGTAACTTGGGTTACGTCGGACGTAACGCCAGACACTTCAAAAGTTGAAAAGTGCGAAGTGGTGCGTTGGTCTTTAAGTGAGAGAAGGAAAGAGACATTCTCGTACTGGAAAACTAGAACTTCCGGTGTACCGCAAGCTCCCGATCACCGCAAGAGCGGGCTGTTGCTATGGCGACGGCGTCTTCAGCAACACGAACAACCATTCGGAGAGCTCGGCATGGAATTCGGAGCAGTTCGGAGCACGTAGATTTTGAATAACAAACGCAGGTGGCCTTTCCGCCAACGCTTGTCTGGCGTTCGTGTCCATGCAGCTGAAATGTCAACGCTAACACGATTTAAACGGGCCTGAATGCCGAAGCCGGGATAACCGCCTTCGTCGACTGCCACGAACTCAATCGCTACGAAGTCAACACAATTGGCATCGTTACTAAAACAAGACGGCCCGTGCCGGTCTCTTGCAAAGCGGCGTAGATAGAAACAAATCGCCAAAGTGTTTTTCGCGGCCTCGGAGATGCAGCAGCGAGCCAACGTTAAAGAAGATACGTTTGAACTACTCCAGAGTCAGCAAGAGCCACGTCAATACCCGGTCATACTCGGAGCGGACGCGTGCGTTTAATCGAGGTGCCGGATCCACGCTGCATGGAACGCTTCTGGGTAAGCGCTTCGGGACTGATCTTTTACGATTGCAACTCAATGCAGACCTGACACCCGGCAAAGAAAGGTTTGACCGGCATCGCGTAGCTCCCACGAACTGTTCTAGCTCGACAGTGTTGACGTATATACCGCCGTGTCGGAATCAAAATGGCATACTAATAACAAAGTGCATACTATGTTGCGAAGGTAATCCATACGGTGTTTATTTGAGCTCATATCACACAAAACAAGGAGATAGAATCGATGAAAGTCCCGCGACGACAGCGTTCGTCCCCGTTGCTTCCGAAAACAAGGGGATGACAAGGGGAAGAGATTGACCTCTTAATCTTAAATGGCAAATTTTCTGTGGAACAGATTATGAGGAATTTCATCTTTTACCCACAGATTCGCTCAGTGGAACTTGTTACCTGAGTCTTTTTTTCTTAATGACGACGGGGGACCATTTACCTCAGGAAATTGTCCTGATCTTTAATGTTGTTATTTATTTTTAACGTTTATGTATTCTCTTTCTTGACAGCCGAGGCTGTATATTCATGACGAAAATAATCCCTGGAGAAGGGGAACAAGAAGGACAAAGGACAAACACAAATCTCCAAACACAGCCACGTGTCTTGTCCAGCTCGCTTGCAGCTCTGCATTTAATTGCATTATAAACTGTATATTCAAGTGTTGTGTTTTTCAGTTCTTTATTGAGCGTATTAATCTATCTGCTGTACCTGCTATAATGCCGGAGTTTCGGCACTGGAGGTTTCTTTAGTAAATAAATAATCAAAAAATCATTTTTTCTTTTCTATTTTTTCTACAAATTGCAGCCACTTTTGTACACTAATGACACACCATGACCTTGCGTGGTCACTCTACGTTCGAAAAAAGCTCACACTTCTTAGAATGCCCCCCCCCCAAGCGTACAGTCAAAACATCCAATGGGTCATAACATCCAACGAGTCAAAACATCCACTAGGTCACGTGACACAAGAGTCAAAACATCCAACGCGTCAATACATCTCATCCGAGTCGAAACATCCACAGAATCAAAACGTCCACGGTGTCAGAACATCCATCCGAGTCAGAACATCCATCCGGAGGCATACAACATTCCTCTATAAGGTTGTACCCGTGGATGTATGCATGATGTGATGCATTGTGCGCATTTTTTTTAGCTTAAGTGTTTTATACAAAGGTTTCGTTCGTTTTGACGCACAAAACCAAACAAATAAATAACTTATAAGCTAAGGCTTGTGCTTTGCGATGACGGTTCCATAAAGGATGCAATTCGCTCTAGGCGGATCGCATCCCTCTAGGCCTCCCCCTCGAAGGGCGGAGCGAATGATACGGAGGCCACTTTCCGGCGCCTTGTGAAAGAATGGCGGGAACAAAATGGTGATGAGAGAAGGTCCGGGAGAGGAGAACGGGCAGTTGTAATCACCCTATGCGAAGCGCACATGAAAACACCCTAGCCTAGATCGACCAACAGGCACTTGCGTCCTTTTATCTGTTCTACGAAATGTCAACGACTCTTGGCCAGACTTGCGCCAGTTACTTCAAGAAAGTAATTAATTGCAGTTAAAATTACTTGGCCTAAAAAGTAATAAATTGCAGTTAGAAATTACTCCCCGTAAAAAGTAACTGATTAATCACTTCGTTACTTTGCTCGATAACTTTTGCGTTACTCCAAAGAAACACGAAAAAGACTCACTATCTACTGCGTGTTTCAGGGGGAAACTTTTGGGCCCAATCAAAATTAAAACATAAATAAAACACATTCAGTACTATCTGCCCAATATTTTAGGTTAATAATTTTAGGAAAACGAATCTATAAAGTTTAAAAGGACCTAAACAGGTGTTCGAGATTAACGAGTCTTGCTCTGTCCAGCCGGGACAGATCTAAATCCCATGAACATGCGACGAATCTACTTGGGCGGCGGAGGCATGCACACCATTCGAATTAATCCGAGTTTGGCATCGGCGAGCTTCAAAACACTATTCCCCTGAAGATATTATTTTTCTATGTTTGCTGCATGTTGCCTAAATAGGGGCTGGTTTACCTACTAAAACTGATTGGCTGTGAGACCAAGATGCGGTACTTGAGTCTGGGTACATTTCAAAGACTCCTGCTTGATGAAGGTTGTGATCCGACTGAATGACCCACTTGATCTTCTTTCTTGATCACCAAACTTATCAGAACCAAGACGTCACATGAAATAATAATGCGCAATCTCGCAGCTGAACTAATTTTGCCGTTTAGAAATTATTAAAAAAAAGTACAATTTTCAGTGAACAGCACGCGTTTACAGGCGGCTTCTCAGCTCCGGTGTCTAAGTGAGCCACTGTTTATTTTCAAAAAACTCGGGCTGTGTTCTCTTTCCTACATTTTCGGTCTAAGTTCCCGCAGGCGCAATCCGCTGGCGAGAACCCTAGCATTCTCGTTTGTAAAAATGCAGGTTCAGCTTCGATGTCCCAATCCGTTTTGTTGTGCTCCCCGGCCAGATTATTGCCTGCTGTCTAAAGTTACTGTTTAAACTGACAGCAGAGTTGATGGTAGATTTTTTTCTGTTCCAATAAACTGCTGCCATCGTACCCCTCATGTTTTTGCCTCAGGCATTCGCTAGTGCGAAGTCAAGCGACAGAAGTCACATAGCTGGTTGGTCCAGCCAGTATTCAGCTTTCACAGCGCTGTCAAGGATGAGCAGGGTCGAGGTTTACTAGAGCTTCCTTTAAAAGGCGCGAACTGAACAGGACGGAAAAGACATACGTACGACACGGAAAAGCGCCAACCTCCAACGGATGAAACACGAATCGTCATCAAACAGTCGATCCTCATCGCCTAAACACGAGCAACAACATTGAGTTCATATCACTCATCACAATGAGCATGACGTATGAAACGTCATTCTCAATGTCACAACGGAGACTTCCTTTTATGCTTAACATATTTTCAGTTTCGTCATTCACCAAGGTCTCTTCGCAGATCACAGTGATTGGCACTCCGAGTATTCTGCGGGAAAGCAGACGTATGGGCACTTTTAAAAGTGCATCTGTCGGTGACTGCAAATACTGCAGTTTTGGGTTTGTTTTAACCCTTCACGGCCGTCACCAGTCGGTACGCCGGCCTTGCCTAGCCGAATTTTTCATTAATTTTTTTGCTTATCTGCGCTTTATCATTTATTATTCGTTTGATCAGTAGTTTCTACATCGGCATATTTGAATTATGTACACACACACCATACCTCGGAAAACCTCACTCATGAAGGCTTTCACTCACCCTCACTTACCCTCATCTTCACAGGTGAGGTGGGGGTGAGTGAGTTTCTGAACCAAGAAAATTTATGAGTGTGAGGGTGAGTGAGGACCGTGAGGTCGTGAGGTGTGTGAGGACCGTGAGGACTGTGAGGACAGTGAGTGCGTGAGGGGTATGATTGCGTGAGGGCTGTGAGGGCGGTGAGGTGCGTGAATTCCGTGAATGCGTGAAGGGCGTGTGGGCCGTGAGGTTCAGTGAGGGTGAGTGAAGGGCTGAAGGTGACTGTAGCTGTGAGGATGAGGGTGAGTGGGGGCTTAGGTGAGTGCGGCTGTGAGGGTGAGGGGGAGTGAGGGCGACCTAAACTGCCGACCTCCAACACACACACTCACACACACACACACACACACATACACACGCACGCACGCACTCTCGTATTTCCAAATAAATACTGTGATTTTAGGTCGCCTTTTTGGTACAATATTCCTATATCTTTAATAGCTCAGTGAAAATTTTCTTGCGACATTTCAGTTTTCAGCATTTCAACTACATTAACTACATCTCTTATTCTACTGGGCGGCTATGAAAACGATGAGTGAGGTTGATTTCAAAAAATTTTATTTTCAATCTTTTTACAGCGAAACGTTGAAGAACACACATGCATGCAGGCTAGGAAATATCAAAAACAAATGGGCTATGTTAAAAAAAAACTGGCCGCTTAGTTTTTTTGTTTTGTTTAGCTGTTTAGCCCCAGCAGCCAGGACACTCCATCAGGGAAGGCGTCGACGTTGTCTGCGAACTGGTGCGGTAGGTTCAACATGGCTGCCGCTCCCATTCCTGCTGCAGCGCTCATGAAGCTCCACTGTCGCGCCAGGTTGGCCTTGTGGGTGCTGATGGCGTCGTTATTTGCCACGTACCTTGGCCATGCTCGTGTTTGGAATTTCTCCGTTGCAGAGCTGTTCTACTCTGACCTAGAAGTAAATGTGTCGAGGAAATGTAACATTATTACTATAACAAATTACCCACCCAAAACGTGCACATCCCAAAAACAAAATCTTCTGATAATATAAACTACTCGACTAATGACCTCTTGTGCGCATTCCGACAATATTTTGCTGGACGTCGCACAGTTGAGAAAGAAGTAAAGATAATTTCACGTTAGTTTTTATACAAGATGAGGTCGGTCTCCCTTTGAGATGTGCAACACAATTTTACGCTTTAGATGAGAAACTTAGCCAGCGCAGTAAGACTGCTCATCTGGGGTCTTTAATGTGCACCACGCAGTAATGATTACACAGACGCACGTCGGTACGATGCTCATCCAGATAGAAACGGACAGGGGCGGGGAACTGCGAACCTCGTTGTTGGCAAATGTGTATACAGCTGGTAAAAATATAAGCATGCGCTCCCCTTTGGCGTTGGCCCTAAACTTATGAAGCGCCTTGCTCGGGATGACATACACGCTGGATAGCACTGGTCTGAAATGAAATGATGCTGCTACGCGATTGTGCGGTATGCAACCGCTTCTAAGTTGACGGTGATGAATAACTAACTTTTTCTTACCTGTGTCATATGGTGGATGTTCCTCTGGAAGTTGATCATGAATTTGCCTACGGGCATCCTTGGCTGGCAATGAAACCTCGCGCTCAGGGAGCGGTGTGAACCCTCTACGTGGTTCGTAGTTCGTATGTTGTCCTGGTCAGCGTTGTGGTTCCACAACACGATTTGTCTCTCCGATGAGAGACATTGCTGCTGAAAGTAGGCAGCAAACTTTGCGTTCGCTGAGTCGAGTCTCGGGTGTCCTATGAGCAGCATGAGTTCCTTCGGCGACGCAAATCAGTCGCACCTTACGAGGGGCACAGGGAGCAGGGCGAGGCTTACAAGCTTGCGAGCCCACCTGCGAAACGCGTGCGCAGTAGAGTGCCTACAGACGTATGATCGATGCTAAGTGCGAAAAATCAATGTTAATACAAAATGCTGATCTACACTCGTAACCGTAAAGGATGAAGCAATAAATCCAAAAACGAAGTATTTGCCGTCACCAAGAGATACAATGTGCACAGACAAATGAAATAAATGAATTTGGTGGCAACTAAGGTCGTCAACCACAACGCAACGCCCGAGGAAGCGGCCACACCAGCCCATTCAGACACTAACGGCCCTAACGCAGTTCCCGGCCGTTATGCCCTATTCGGCCTCAAAGCCAGTCCCGGCCCTTCCGCCCTCTCGGCCGTAATGCGCGTACCGCCGTAATGCGACTATCGGCCGAGATACCAGTAACCCTTGACCATGCGCTTTCGCTCTATTCTCCGTTCCACGAATTGTCAACCATTGTTGACCATAGTTCAACTCACAAGTACTTTCGCTCTTCCTTCTGGCAAGTCAACCAGCGCAAACTTACCTATTCCAGAATTGGCCGGGTTCGGCTTAGCAACGAACTGACTAGTATGTGAGCCGGTTTGCTCTGAAAATGAGTAATTTTATTGACGTATGCTTTTGCACTCCAATAAACTGTTGTGAATGCCTCGGGCAAAACCGGCGTTTTACCCAACGACCTTTCGTAAAATATCATAGTGTCGCATCTCGGCGTGAAAGTTGGGGCACAAACTATACCCCTGTTAACCCTTTGGCCTTCACTGCGGTGGAAGCGCTGTGGAAGCCATCTTTTCGCAAATGCAACCAATGGCATGCTTCTTCTATAGCATTGACATAGTTCTCCACGCGTGAGCATATACGGAGATAGCTGCTATCACGTGGTGTGACGCCGACAGGTCCAACGAGCGTGCAGTTTATTCTGCACTGTCAGCTTCGGGGCGAAGTGAGTGCAGTGTGACGAAGCACGACTGGACATGATGCGCCTGAACATGTAATCGCAGCCCTTCATCGGTCCGGAATATGGCCTGGAACATAAAACGTTTTCGGCTTTCCTTGCGCCTGCTTCTCCGTCGTCTGCCTCCTCGTTGAACCATTACTTTGGCTTCTTAGGCTTAGGCGATCTGCACGATTCCGGACCATCTGCTCGGCTTTAGCTGCTATAATATTAGAGGCACGTGGAGCCCGCTCCCGAGCTTGATAATTTTCACCTGTCCTCGTGTTTGGACCGCTTATGGCGTCTTGTCTCGAGCTATCGCGGACGCTACTCAGACTCCATCGCCCACCGACCTGTGAAGAAAAATATACACATTTAGTTTTTTTTATTCTTAATTAGGCATTCAGCTTAAATGAATTTCTGAAATACCTTCCCCCATATATCTAAAACCATATATTCTTTTTAAACCTTCTTAGAACATACCATTTGCACACCTTCATGCTAAAGAATATTTGATACGCAGTAAGCTTCATTATATCGTTTGATATAATGGCTATAACAGGCATGCGCAGCCATCCATGCTGCGCATGCCTGTTCCTCGTGGGTTGAATAAAGATCGGAACACTAGAAGCGGTTTTCACGAGCTCTGATAAGATACGACAGTGGCAGGGTGTTCAGCGTCACTAACGAGTGTACTGTACAGTGTAAAAAATGACAAAAAAGAAAGACATAATCCACTTATTCTCTGTGCTGAGCTTGTATTTCCTGAAAATGTGAAAACATTGTTCGTCTCTTCGTCATTTATATAAGTTTATCGAGGAACTTATGGCTTTTGCTCACCATATTTTTAAAAGTCGGCTACACAAAAGAACAACCCTTTAGGTGAATTAGATCTAACATCCCACAACCAAACTTTATATATCTAAATCGGAACCTGGACTGCTTTAAAACGATCAACGAGTCGGAACATCCGTCCAAGTTAGAACATCCAACGCGTCAAAATGTTTAACGAGTCAAAACTTCCATCCGAGTCAGAACATCCAACGCGCCAAAACGTCCAACGAGTTAAAACATCCACGAATGGACATTCTGACATGATGGATGTTTTGACGCGTTGGGTGTTGTGACTCGGAATCCCCGCCTGGAACGGCGTTGCTGGCCAAGCCCACCGAACTTAAGAAAACCTCATGGAGAACCTCAAAGAAACACAAAGACACGTAACCCTTTACGCTATTTGTCAACTTCACACTGAAACCTAATTTCCCCCCGAAATTCTTGCACTGTTACACTAAACAAGAAAAAAAAACGCGCGCGCACGCACAAGCCAAAATTAAAAGAGATATAAATCGCACTAGCGCCTTGGCACTGTCGGCAAGGTACATGGATGCCAAGCTTATACTGTTGCCTATTGACTTAATTCGTAATGGTTTCTCTCGCAACTCCGTTTGACATCATTAATCCCCTTGTACTTCTTTTTTAATTAGGAGGCAGGCGACTATAATGAGCAGGGCAAGGGAAGAGAGAGAAAGGAGAGATCGACTGAAAGATTAGCAGTCATGCCATATTTCCCCACGATTTCTCACAATGTAAAAGCTTGTGCGAAGAACTTTGGTGTAAATAGGGTGTTCAATACGAATTTCAAGTTGGAGCCTTCAAGAGAAACATCGGTACCTTGTGAGGAAAAAGTCGTGTCTGAAATACCTTTAGCGTGTGGGTTTAAGTACGCGGGGCCAAACTTCCAGGTGTTTGAATGATAGACTAACTGAGCATAAAGAAACGTAAAGATCAAAGCGGCCAATTCTGAAATGACAACACATATACAGGAATGCAACAACTGCACGGCACAACGGCACAGCGGTCGGAGACGGATCAGTGTGCACAAACGAGTTGTAGGAGAAACCATTAGAATTAACTTCTAAGTCAACAGGCAACTCTTTAAGCCGGGCATCCATTTATTTTGCTGACAGTGCCAAGACGTGCCTGCGTTTACAACTCTTTGGTAATTGCCTTATGTGCGTGTGCGTTTTTTTTTTATTGTTGAAGTTTAGTAATTTTTGGGGAAAGTTAGATTTTAGTTTGAAGATGACAACTATACACCAACTCATGTTTACAAACAAACAGGAGCGCCCCTAGCGGATGCCACTGGCGCCGCGCGTGCGCGATGGAGTGTGGACAACGAAGCTCGCCGTCGCCCATAAACAAACCATTGAAATGCGATGTTGTCGGCGTCGATGCGAGTCCCCCTGCCCTTTTCGCGTTCGAATTGTTGATTATACGTCTTCCTGGCGATGTCTGACTACTTGAGCGGCCTCAGCGAAATTACCGAGGCTCGTTACACCGCAAAACTTGGCGTAAATAATGTGACATGCAGTGATTTATTCCGCGTGGACGCCGCAAAATGTACGCTAAAGCCTGTTTCGCATGATGAGATTGCGCTAGCAATTGTCAGTCGCGACGTCGCGACTGCAAAAGCGTGAACCGTAGCTGAGATGCTCGACGTCGATACTGGAAAATCGCAAGCAAAATACGACCAAGTGAACAGGACCGATCTCACCAAGCGTTCGGCGCATGCGTGACGCCGCCATACCCTTTAGTTCACAGAAGGAAAACGGCAGTGCACAAGCACTGGCTCGTGCCAGTCTCGTGCTGTACACGCGCAGAGCTCCAGGGAGGTCATTGCACGTGCAGAAAGACTAAAGTTCCCTCGATGCATTGCGGCAGAGCGGTGGCGTAGTCCAACTGGCTGGTGAGATCGGTCTATTAGGCATAACAAGTCGGTGATGTCCACTGGTAACAATTATCAACATCTCCTCGTATCTACCGTTTACATCGAGCCTGCTGTGCGAGCTTGGCAGCTCGATGTTCACATCGAGCTTGGCAAGCCCCAAAAGACCTTAAGCTCTTTTGAGGCCTGCACTTACTTCTTATTGCAAGTACCGGGCAAACATTTGGTCTTAGGTCTGACGCGGCTGGTGTCGTCTAAAAAAGCAGACGTGACAAGCAGAAACGTTTGAAAGAGCAGATGACAGTTCGAAAGATCAGGCGGCCGTTTATACTTAAAGATGCACTAAACGCAGTCCGCAGGTGGTCCGAACAAGTTGACAGTTTTCCGGCGTTCATGTTGGTACAAAACAAATAAATCTGACGACCACAAGTATCCGTGACTTCAACCCAAAGTGGTCTTCCCACCCAACCAATCGTGGTCCGACGGCGTCTGGTTTTCCCTTTTCACAGCACATATCCACGTTCTCGGACGAACCGAGCAAATGAAAACTGACCTTCAAACCTTTCTCGACTCCTTTGGTACAGCCCCAGTCGTGGCGTTTTGTCGAGAAGGCAGGTTTCTTGTTCAAGTTCCTTTCAAAAACAGCGCAGGAATACACGTCTCGCATGGGGACTTCAGCCGACAGCCCCAGACCGGAAGTGCGCGCAACGCGCCACCACCGCAGCTGTCGTAGGATTCCATCGTAATCTGCGCAAACTTGCGATAATGTCGTTTTTGGTGAAAACGAATTTGTTCTTACGTTTGGTCGTACGCGCATTTTTTCCGTAAGATCGAGCCGTGAATCTGGCCTCTGGTTTCTCAACCCATCTCATTCGTATCCCTGAACACGCACTGATGATGT
>JAZHYW010025651.1:0-14825 GCA_037355805.1 Ixodes ricinus | reverse complement strand
GTACTTCGTTCGATTTTTATTGCTAAAAATAGTACTGGGAACGATGTTTGTTTCTATGCTGCCTATAGGAGAACCAAGCAGCGATAGCGAGACGACAGAGTCGAAACGACCTCCTCTCTGAGCTTCTCGGCGTCTCCGCTACGCGGCGTCGATTTCGCTGGAGTCGCGAATAGACCTTTTTCAAAGAGGCACCGCCATCTTGAGAAGTGCAGCGCCGCCGACGCGCTCTAGCGGCGTATAACTTGAAAATCCCGGCTGATTATGGCAGCACAGCTATCTGGGTAGGCAGCGGTATGGGTAGGGGTAACTTTGCTTGGTTTGGCTATGGTGGGCCACAAGAACCTGGCTTGAAGTTGGCGGTTGAAATGAGCTGACTAATAACAGGCCATCACCTTGCCTCCTCAAAAGAACGAGGACAAAGACAGCGGGGTGTTTTGATTGAGTTAGCACGACAAATGGGTTGTTTTGATTGAGTTAGCACGGCAAAAGTGTAAAGGAGGAGTTTAATGTAGTCTATGCAGGTAAGCACTCGGCATTTGATAGCTGTAATTTGGGTGGTGGCACGCAGACGTTTTCATACCCTTCACATGCCATGCAGCAATAACATACTATGCCACCTTGCAGTGATACGGCTAATCAGAAACACCTGCACTGGGATGGTATCAGTCCTCTTCACCGTCGACCAGTGAAGCAGGCCTTAGGTCCCGTTCACACTCTTGCGACCGAGTAAGACCAAGAAAGACCAGACCGGTTTTAAAGCCTCTTGTGGTGTCTTAGGACCAGCTCCGCTGCAGCGCATCCGCTCGTAAGGCGTCGCAAGAGGCTTAAATAGCGGTCTGGGTCTCTCCGGTCGTACTCAGTCGCATATATGTGAACGGCGCTTTCCGTGACGACGAGTCTGATGCAAAACCCTCGCGATTCAAGCTCGCAATCGATTGACTTTGTAAGTAAGGATCCTGTGGAACCAATACGAAGTTCAATAACATTGCAGCCACACTTCCGCTGCAGCTTCTTGTTCCCATCGCACACTTTCAACGATTATTCTCACGTTTGTTAGAATTGTTTGTCACCTGACGACAACGCAGTGATAGCCAGACAACCGTAAATTTTCGAGTAATTACATGGTAAAAATAACGCACTCGAAGCTTAACTCACGCACGACGTTCCTTTCTAAGCCTCTTCGCCCATACCCTTGGCTGTTGCATACCCTGTGTCAGCTGGCATTCCAAAAATGCACCAAGTCGAGGGTACGTCAGTTGCGCACTGTTATGAGTTATGCGAAAAAGGTTTATACTTCGTTCACCTTCAAGCTGAGAGTACAAGCTCCGTTTTCAGCACGAGCCTCCTGTACTTGCTGACACAAACGTGCACACGTTTGTGTAGAATTTTTTATGATCCCTTTAATGGTGCAACGATATTCTTGGCAATCGGGTCAGCTGAACACGAAAAAACGAGAACACGGAGAAGAGAGCAGTCCTTTTGTTTGTGTTCTCTTTTTTTGTGTTCAGCTGACCTTATTAGCAACAGCATGTGCCATCTAGCTCAACTAAAACCCGTAACTCAACGATATTCATTTGGATTGTTTGTGTTTTGTTCACTTTACGCGAGCTTACTGGCACCTTGCGGCACTCAAGCATGCTCGCACGCCACGCCATTGACCAAGAAACCTCCCGGCTGCGGTGTACTTTCAAGGATAAAAGCGAGCGTTATCTTTCAATCTTTCCTTCGTAGGACTTGATGACGAAGTTCAGGGGTCGTAGTGTCAAACTTTACTAGATTGCCTCAGTTATGAAAGGAGGGACTACCCCCCCCCCCCCCACTCACTCGTCTAGTCCGCCTCCCGTCGGCTGAAGTGCCACGGAGATTTTTGTTTGTAAACTGTGTGATCCATAGTGCTGCCAAAGAATACGGTGAAACACCATTTAGGGCCGGTTACTAGCGTCGCTACCTTAACCCCGGCAGCTCTTTACAAAGTCGGCTTAGCGCCCTAAGCCGAGGCTTGGATCTTGCGGTTCCAGTTCCGGTTGCCTCATAGCCCGGCTTTACAGACGCGCCCCTAGCTAACACGCTGGATTTGCCTAGGGAAGGTGGGATAAACAGAGCTGACTAGGGAACGCTCAGGGGATAGATGCGATTGGCGAAGAGGAATCACGTGATGTAAAAAGAAAAGAAAAACTGCCGCAATAGTAGTAGTTGGCGTCTGCTTTTCGCTGTATTTCTTCGGTGAGTAACGAATTAAAGGTCTCCAAATTCAATCATTTTTAGCTTAACTTTCAAAAACAGAGTCAAAGCTTCAAATAAACACGATACTCTTTACATCTGTGATTGTGTGTTTAATATCAGTTGATGCAGAATATTTTGACAGTGACAGTAGTTTCGTGCTCACATTTTGAGATAACGAGATCCATCAGGGCCCCAAATCTCACCGAGCGCGAAAGGACTCTCTACCTCACAACATCGCTGAAGAAAAAACATCATCGAGAATAAGTGGCTGGTAAGATGACTACTGAAATCAAATCATGCCTGAGACCGATGAAGTTCAGAATAGCGACGAATACACCACGGCAGCTCTGAAAATGCCCGAAAATCGTTGAATGAAGTCGTCGAGATCTCGCATCGACCGTACTCGTTCTTCTCAGCAAGGTGACAAAACTGCACTGTACCGTCACTTGAACTGATCGTGTCAAACCCTTTGGTAATGGAACTACGTATCTTTTGCTTTAGTGACAAGCAAAGAAGGTATAACTATCAATACATCAAAGCGATACTACTGGTAGATCCTTGATGACCATACAAACTGTCAATTATTGAACACGCAAAAGGTCGCCCAGAACCATTTTTTTATTTCCTGCTGATAGAGAACCAGAAGCTTGTTCGCGAGTGATAATAGGCAGATCTTGAGTTCATACAAATAGACGGCGGAAGACTTCGAAGTATAGAAAACTCCCACTAGTACATCACATCGTGCCCACGAGAACGGTTGTCTCTTCGCATCACCTGCCCCAGCCTGCCTCAATACAGCGCTGAACGAATCTCGCATTGTTGTAGTCGTTACGATTTGTCGTCGCCACGAATGAAAGATATAAAGCAAAACATTTCTAAAAGCACGATCACCAGAAAAGTTGCGGTTATAGAACGCAGTTTTCTGAAGTGAAAATTCTATACTCGCGAGACAAGGAAAATTCACTGAAGGTTGTCTCAAAACTAAAGAAATTTAATTTTTGCAGTTTTATTATTAAAATTAACCGCAATTTGATGCAACCGGCAGAAGTGTCGACAATCAGCTGATGGCCGAGATCACGTACGGCTACTATTTCAACGCACCGATCGGATTAAAGGATATGTTTTGCAAGCGAAATTAACAAAGGTGTTAAATAGCAATACGTGACAGTTATGCGAAAATCAGTAAGTACATACGAACAGGCTCGTTCACAGAAAAACCAACGGGAAGACGGACGTGAGGCCCACAGCTCCGTCCGTATCTCGGTTAGGGCTAACACGCACTGAGAGTGGAGAGCAAGCGCAGAAACACGGGGTCGATAAACACTTCACAGAGACAATATTTTGCATCCTTGTCACAATCGAAGGCCCTCTGTCGAGACTCTCACGCTGTTGTAGCTAAAACACCTTGTACAACCAATTTCGTCCACGCGTCGACCGCCACAAACCAGCCGCCATGTTTATAATCCAGGATTAAGAAACAAGCAAAAGCAAAGCGCCCAATGTTGGGCGCTCAAGTTAACCATAGTTCAGAGCTAGGTTTAGCGATAAGCGAGTGCGGTGCAACGAACAGAAACCGAAACTGAGCTTAGGTTCCGAGCTAAGCTCCGCTTTCGCTAAGCAGCGGTGGTACAGCCGGCCCTAAGACGCTCTGCTTCGAAACATACCTGATTTACAGAATACATTACAGTTTCCATAGCAGCCTTCCGGCGCGTTTATCGATGGGAGGCGAGCCGTGGGGGAAAAAGGGGGGGGGTACTGCTCGTGCAAGCAGCACTCTGTGAGCAGCTCCACAGCTAAGCTATTCAATAACGTTTGCGGTGTCCCACACTGACAATGTGCCTCGCGTCTAGAATTATGGGTATCGCCGCCTGGTGGAATTTGTTACAAAACTATAGTGAGGATACTTCAACTTCCTCTGGGCTCCGAGCAGATCAAGAGGTCGACAAGTGTTCGTGAAGTGGCTCGTGTTGAATCTCTTCAAACCCAGCGCATGGCTACGATAAATATTGTCCGGCATATAGTCGGCTCAGATCACGTGGTCTCTTGTGCTGTCTGCAAGTTGAGGAGAGAACGCTGCTCGTTTTTCTTACATTTTCTTTTGCGACTACCATTGCACAAGAAGATAAAGATTGACGCGTTTTCATGGGCCATAAACGTCAGGAATTAATTCTAAGTGATATTTGAGCAATGTACAAAAATCGTTGCACCGGCCCTTTAATGCGAAGACATCAAGAAATGGCACCTTTCACGTGCATTTGCCATCGCTTAAAGATGCCTAAGACTGGAGCAAATGTGCGAAAAATCCACCGAAACTCGCACGGAATTTGTGACCTGCGCAAATTGATTCATGACATCTATCAGGAGCCAGAATTATTTACTGCACGAATTAGCAGTCATGGTTTCGTTAAGAGCATATTCACTATATGCGTTTATATACATAACGTGGATGATTTTCTTATTATCCGCGTTTTCCGGATCAAGGCCTTGTACCAGTTGCACCAGGGTAATTTCAGCGCAGTCCCTCGCTTCACGCGTTCTTGATGTCTACCTAAAGTTTGACTACTTTTGGGGGTTTTCGATGACGCTCAGAAAGTTTCTATTTGAGACCATCTTTTTATTTTTACTACTTAAAAAGCAATTAAGGCAAATTGTTTTTTGGCAAGTTTTCGTAACTTTTTGGCAATCCCATGACGTCCACCGTGGCTGGCGCTCTGTTGCCGAAATGTTTTTTTAATTGTAACCTTTTATTGCTAGAATTCTTTGAACGTATTTGATAACAAAATTATCCTTTTGCAGAAAAAGAACTAGCGAATATCTGAAAATTATAAAGGGGACACCAGAAATTTAAGGACACAACCACTTGTCATCAAATATATTATATTTAAGGCGGACAAAGTATATTATTTCAGACTTTTACAATGGATACATAAAAACAAAATTTACACTACGCAAGCAAACAGCCCGAGTGCATATCCGATTAAGAAAACCAAAGCGAAGTATGCCGGCTATGAGAACCAACTATGGTCAACAAACTTTAATTTTTCAAACAACTAAAACTCTAGATATAACGGATTTGAATATTAACTTTAACAACACGTTTCCTGGTTTTAAAAGGGCTGCAGGAAGTTTCGTTGATTGGCAGTTGAAATCACATTTTCATTTGGATAGTGTATTGCTCCAAGAACACAATCGCCATTTATAGCTAATTTCAAATATATATATTTTCATTGTATACCTTCATCTAGACACTGCTAAATGATGACATGTCGGAGTACATAAGGTTGCATTCTAATTTTTTGCTCGTTATTTCTGTCTGCAGGTTTGCACGACCAACACTTACTGACGCTCATAGTGCTTTTTTTAACCAAATGCAGTTGTGTTATTTTCCCTTGTTTCTTTGACTTGTTTTCTTGTTTTATTTTA
Organism: Ixodes ricinus; assembly: GCA_037355805.1. Taxonomy (NCBI): domain Eukaryota; kingdom Metazoa; phylum Arthropoda; class Arachnida; order Ixodida; family Ixodidae; genus Ixodes; species Ixodes ricinus. The sequence continues at coordinate 9,179 of JAZHYW010025651.1, read as the reverse complement.
ATTGCATAATGTTTGCAGAATCGTTATATATGCAACTATTTTGAGCTGCTGAACTTAAGGGGCGCAGAGGCTTTGTCAGGCACCACGCCTTTATCTCTGCCCCTCAACGCGGCAAACACGCAAAACAAATAACGAAAAAAAATTCGATATTTTTGACTAACCAACTAATTTCGATTTCACACACACACACACACACACACACACACGCAGTTCATTCACTTCTCCTGCTGAGTTAACGCTTCTATCAGTTTTTTATATTTATTTTTATTTAAGACTTCGATGTTTAATTTCGTGACGCCCGACAGACATCGAGACGCCCAGCTTCTGGTTCTAAAATAACTTAGAACAAAGAAAGTGGGAAAAGAGCCATTATTTTTCGTTCGTTCGTTCTAATACGCCTAGTTTTTCAACAGCTATTTCTTTTTTAAAGGGGACGTGAAAAAAGGGGGGGGGGTCATTTGTACACAGAGCTGCTGCCTATCGGCTTTCGAGATCGCGCCAGCGTCTGTGCGTGTGGAGCGAGTACGAGTCCGCGCGTAAAAATCACTCAGTCAGTCCGAACTCGCGCGCACTCGCTCGCATTCATGCAACCCCAACTTTCGTGGGGTTCAGGAGAAAAATTTGCATGAAGGCTCTAAAGAGGGCAATACGCTTTTTATATATCTAGATATAAGACTATATGAAAAGAAAATGAGAAATAGAGCAAACAGATGAAAAACAGTGATAACGACGGCGAAGCGCAAAATTTGGCACGGGCGTAAGAAAAATGCGCTTTCAGGAGAAAAAATAAATAAATAAAAAGAAGCAAGCAAGACACGGGAATTTTTTCCCGAAAATGCGAAAGCGTTGGTGGCGCACAAGGCCGGTTTCTTTTTTCTTTATTTTTCTGGACGTGTAGGCAGGGATTAGCTGTGTTGATTGATTATTGTTTATCTATCGGGGAGAAAATAATTTATATAGAAAAACAAAAAAAAACTGGAGGCGTTAGCGAGGAAAGTTTGAAAAAGCGTCCAGGTGCTTGCGACGCAGCCCTTTATGCAAACAAGAGGATCGGGTCGTACACAAGCTTATCGCTTCGAGGCTCGTCTTCTTTTCCATCCGAGCATCTCTTGGGCGCATCTCTTTGCCCCTCGTTTATTTGGAAGCTTTAGAAGACGCTCCGCGCTTGTCTTTTTTCAAGCTTAGCCGGGGCTTCGCAACTCTTTGTCCGCGTTTCGACAACAGCTAGACGTTCGAGCCTGACGTCGCAATAATCGATCAGAATCAAAAGGGTATTATTTTATAAATCTACGGGTTTTGTGATCTTTTTCTTCCAAGTTTATGTAATGGTAGGCGTCGTTGCTGGTTCTCGGATATATGTGTAGGCCACTTCGAGAGGTTGGAGGCGTTCGTGTGTTTCTATTAACAAAGGCGGTCTCGTGTTGTTTCGCTGAAGAGGTCTCAAAATTTTAACGACCAGAAGAAAAATACTCCAGATAAACGTTTTAATGACAAAGCCATGCGAGGACGGGCGTTGGCGATACCAGCGACGTATTTCCGACTGGTGTTTCTAGCATCTTCTAACGCTCCCGCATCAAAAGTGGCCCTGGTGAGAGCGACATATGACGTCACGGGAGCCGACGTGTCATGCTGTCGGACGTCACGTACGACGGCTTGGTCGTAGAAGTTGCGGCAAAGGGCCCGTGCGAACAGGAGTGTCGCTGTCGTCGCGTGCACCCCGAACACACACACACACGACACACACACACAAACACACACACACACACACACACACACACACACACACACACACACACACACACACACACACACACACACACACACACACACCACACACCACACACACACACACACACACACAACACACACACACACACACACACACACACACACACACACGAATGAACGCAAGTGTCGCTGTTGCGACACTGCCAGGGTCGCAGTCGACGACAGCACGACACGCCATACTCGTACGCCATTAAGCGGAAATCGAGGACCCCTTTTCTGGACGCTGTGAACACTCCAGTCGAAAACGCAAATCAGGCACCACAGATTAATGGGAGAGTCAGCTCATATAATGTTTACACGTTTTCACACATTTGTGTTGTGGTGGAGAATGGCTCCGTGTTGTACGTGGGCTACAGGATATCGAGCTCCACGACTGTCGCCGCAACTAATTTGCGAGACATGGCAAAAAAAACAAGGAATACATTTTCTTTTGCGATGTATTTATTTCGGAGAGATTTTATCAAATGTAATGAACAGGCAAACAATATCGCCAGGTCCAGATAAATCTGAATAGTACAGCGTTGATTGCCGATTATTTGTTGGAATCTGTTCAAAAATGCTTGAAAACTAAGAACCTCAGGCAGTCCACAGTCTACGAAATGAAATTAACCAGTTCTTTTCCAAGAATGTGTTCGAAATCACACTACAAGTTACGTGTTTCTCTTACTCTTGAAAAATCTTCGGGTCCACTGGGCGTTTACTGGGATGAATTTCGGAGAGCGCTTGTCGAAACCTTGTAATACAGAAGGAATACATTGAAATTGCAAGTCTGATTATGATTACCTAGACTACACACATTTGCACTCATCTTTTCTTCCCTATTACTGTGTTGCTGGTTCACTTCACACAATGTTAGATCTTTAAGGGACCCTGAGGAGTTTCAGTTATTGCCTAAATATGAAGATAACTCACTCTGCGGGCTCTGGCGTTTCTATAAATTCCTAAATCACGATCATGCGCGGCAGATTTCCATATTAAAAACAAATCAAAGATCGGAATACACCGAGGTCATTTCAGGCAATGGAAGGAGGATGTTCCGTCAGCCAGGACGAAATGTTACCAATGAAAACGCGACATTTTGTGGAGATTGCAAACGACGGTGCTACAAAATTTGTAGGCTTTTGCAGATGATAAGCGCAAATAAGAGCATGAGACAAAGGTTAATTTTTCGCGGAGAGTGAACATAATACTGCGATAATCATCTAAAAAACAGCGTGCTATGTTTTCTTGTTCGTCTTCCACGGGAGTGATGTGTCTGGTCATCTACTGGTTTGCTCTCAAATGCGCGCTCGCTGGGCTGAATCATCGGTCTTCCTAGCGCAGATTCCGTCCGCGACACAAGTGACTTCCCAGCGTGCCTTGCGGTCTGTCATCATCGCGCGAGTCCGCTCTTTTTCATCATCCCTAGAACGGGGGAGTGCCTTTGATTGAGCGTATTTTCATCTGATGGGAAGCGGTTTCTTATCACGCCGAATGTTTGTTTCGTCGCGACGTACTAATCAAATGGTGAGGCCCTGCATAAAATAGCCTGACGATTTTAGCCTGGCGGAAGGAGGAGCCACGCAGGAAAGCGCATAGTTGCGTTTGGCCGGGAGAAAAGACACCGAGGGCCTGCCCCAGGCTTCCCGTTGCTATGCCGTACATTTTGAACCAGGTGTATACCACAACGATGACCAAGTTCACGTCTTTGTTGGGATGTTCTGCCAGACGCTTCTCCCCACCGTTGACGAGACCGATGAATCTCCGCCAAAGCGCCAAAGAAACGAGGTGAATGTTTCGACAATAATTTTGTGAGCTTTGCGGACATCGCGTATATGTTGCGGGACACGGCCGCTAGCTTTGTACTCAAACACGATTCCATATAGTCACCAGTTAACGAATTCTGCGATCTTGAAGAAGCTATGTTTCTGCTCAATTTAGGGCTGTCCAAAATGATTGGTCATTAGTTTCTTGGTGGCCCTTTTTAAATAATAGAACCCTCAAAGGTTGCGGTATTATCTTACCTTAAGTTTATGAGCTGACTGTGAATACTCGTTGGTTAGATTTTTGCTCCGCGTAAATACATGTCAAATAACGGCTGGACATGTGTAGCAGTGTGACACTATATAGCGACCTGAACATTTATGGCTGCAGAACTAGCGACTCAAAATATATATTAAATCATTAAAAAAATGGCGTTCTCGCTCAGAGTGAGCGAGAGAAGCTTCTTTAATCAGCAGTAGCCTGTTCACCCAACGTTCCGAAAACTGAGCGTTGGCCGCCGGAAAACTCGCGCACTTGCTTCGCAAACGCACGCCTTGGACCGCCTGTCTCTTGCTCTCCGTATCCAGCACCGCCACACGTCGTCTTTCGTAGGCTGCACCCGTCTTCGTGGCACACGGGTTTGTTTATGTTGAAACAGTCCGCAAGGAAAGCCGAAAGAAAAATGTGGGAGGGAGGATAGAGAAAAAAGTCAACTGTAGCAATATAGAGGTCACGTAAATGGGAAATCAGAAAATAACATGCATTTTATAATTCACTGGAGAGCGCTTTGCTATTTGCAGTAAGGACAGGAGTTCGAAGAACTAAAACAAATATATACTTATTTTTAAATAGTGACACATTGTATTCCATATGCCTCAGTGAAGATGAAAACAATATTGGATTTGGTCATAAGCTGCGCGGGCTTCGTGCCGCTCTCCTGAAAGAGAGCAGAGGCGGGTTTGGTGGCAGCTCTGGGATTTGTTGATGAGAATGGAAGAATGGATTTTAACGGGGTTACAATAAGGAAGAGAATGTTAGAAGATTCGTAGAAAAAAAGGTCTAGGGAAATGTGATATTTGTATAAGTAGTTCGTGCAATCCTGGCGGGCAAGAGGGACAGATGAATACTGGGACTCCCTCCAGCGTGGCTCCGACCAGAAGTCCCACCCCTGTGTCCCAGTGGTAGGGAAAAAAGTTTGGGGCCGCAAATATAACTAAACAAAACGAGGGTTGGAGGGGGGGGGGGGGGAGGGGGCAGCCATGAATTTGGTAGGCAAGGTGGCGCTACCACTTATAAAAAGTGTACATACGTACATACATACACACATACATAATACAGCCTGATTGTCTCCTATCTCGAAACCACTCTCACCTATGGCTCCTGCGCAGTGGAAAGCGGTTACGGAGAAAGCCACCGATAAAGCATCGCCCATAACGATAACACAGTAAAACATGAACAACTGTTTCACTATAACAATTATAAAACACAAAACATAGCTTTTATATGGCTGTGCAGTGTAAGCGTTTATGAGTGATTGTGCGAAATGTTAGACCATGCGAGACAATGCATGAGCTATAAAGCAAGACACCAAACATTGGAGTATTCATGATCGTATGCCGTGCCCATGCATTTGGAGCTCCCAAACTGCATCACTCTATATTTGCGAAAACGTGAGACGTATGATAATAACATTTACATCTACAGGCCCCTGTCACTGGGCTATCTGCATCCTGCGAGACAGAAATGGTCCTGAGAGACTGTTCCACTACTGATAAACCTTCCTGCAGTGGTAGCAACTGCCCGTGTTGCAGAGGAGCCCGAACCATCTAAAGGCACATTTCCTGTCCCAAGCGACATGCCAGATTTTGATGGGATATGCTCTCCATCCCGAAGCGAGGGTTTGGAGATATATGCTTACAATAATTCACTAATATGCATGCAACCAGTGAATAATACTTCACATGACCCATTCCAGTGACAATCAAGGTGCATCAGGCTCACCGCCAGAAAAAAGAGCCAATTACTCGCGTTCGAGAGCTACCTGAGGGAGCTGTTCAGGACGTGCCGAAGGTGCTCTTGACACTGCCGGACGACAACGGACCGCGATGGATGCACTGGTCGCGGTGACCAGCATCTGCCCCACGGAGCATGTGCGCACCTGTTAGAGCCAACCTGTCATCAATAGGAGAGCGGCTATAAACATCCTCCTGGCGCGATGAAGCGATGGTTGCCATGGTACACCAGTGACTTTGTCTTCTACGACAGTACGACTGACTAAAACAACTCGCCGATGCCCGGGTGTCCGAGCTGTCCGGGCGACGAGCCGCGCGAATTCGAGATATCACTCCGCGAGTCCACCGGTCAGGAGAGACATGGATTCTTCGCTTGCTGTTGGCTGACAGTGGTCCTGGTTGCGGAACATGCTCGTCCCATCACCCGAGATGACCTCGGTGTGTCGCCATCTTTGTTTTGTTTTGTTCTTTTTATCAAAAAATTAGCCGCATTTTGTCATGATTTAGGGATTTCTAGGATGCTTAGAGCCATCAGAGTGGAGTTATGGCCACATTCAGGCGATCTCAGAAATTTGTCTCAAAGCCCCTTTAAAGTTTGATCGTTTTAAGAATACTCTTCTGAGGGAACTAACAAATAAAGCAATAGATGATGAGACCCAAAAAGCAAAGAGGTCCACCCTGCAAAAAGTTTTATTTACTTCTAGACGCTTCATATATTTGACAACAAACAACACATCAGATCCTGCTTCCTCGCTTCAACGTCGATCCTTTACCAAGATACTGCGCAGGACACCAGAAAGCAGCATGTAATACACGAATGCTTGCTAATTCAATAAATATTTTGTATACCACCTTGGAGCGTTAATCTTCTTGTAATGGGCACGTAGCGCAATCTAAAGAATGTTGCCTACTGTTGTGCACTGTTTTGAAATGTGTCCATTATTGAAATACGCTGTACTATAAAGATTACACGAGAGTGCACAGGTTTCCACAAGCTCCAAGGGGTACGTTACGAATGCGTGAATCCATAATCTTAGTTTAACTAAGCCTTTTGTCAAGAGCACAAACAAAACGCGGAGACCTAAAAGAAATGAAACAACAAATATGGTGCATGCCAATACTCGAAACTTCTTTTTATGGCAGCCGCCTCCGATTGCAAAGCTTAAAGCCCAGCTGTATTTGAGGTTAAAGAATCGGGAAACGAGAAAGCAATGAGCACGCGTCGAACGGCGAAAGAAAGACATTTAACCGCAACACTTTTTTTCTCTTTTTTCTTTTTTAGGGGGCCCCCTCAGCTTTCAAAGAACAATTTGTATTCCGAAAGCAGACTTTTTTATGGGAGCACTTACGCCGGCACGACACTCCTTCCAGGAACACTCCTCGGTTTTATTTTGCTCTTGCACCACCACCCTCGTCCTCCTCTTGTTTCCCAGTGCCCGCTTTTCTTGTTCACACTCGCGAATGCTCTCCTTAACCGTCGTTTTTATGGAACGCGTCCTACGATGAGCCCTTCTTCGGTTTACGTGTATTTAATTTTCAACATGGTTCTTCTTTCTTCTTTTTTTTACGACGCGTGCTATCTCGACAGGTGTGTGAAATGGTTTTTCCGCGCGGTGGATTTTTCGAGACGAAGTTTTTCCAGAGTTGGAGACAGTCGATTTTTATTGCCACCGCGCGAGCCATGTTTGCGATCCTACTTATATTTAAGCATTTCTCTGGCTGTACGCCCCTCGCGCGGGAGCGCTTTCACTTGCTGCTTTCACTCAAAGCCCTTACCTTCTCAACGCACCACGTTTGATGCCCCACGAGAAATTCTACGCTTATTCTAGTTTGGCGGGTCACGCATTAATCGTGCCTGCACAAATAGCCGAAGCGTGACAAAGAGGCGAAATCTGTTCAAAATTTATCTTCCTCCCCATTCCTCCCTTCCCTCACACACACGCTCACACACACACATGCACTTCTCACCAGAAAAAAAAAATAGTTTTTTTTTTCAAATTGGGCTGCAATCTGGCGATATCTGTAATACCTATAGCTGAATACTTTGCATCATCGAAATACGTCCACGTTCCTAGAAAAAGTATCAGCATTGCAAAGAAGTATTCTTTACGTTGTACTTTAAAAAAGCTCGTGCGTCTGCTTTCCTGCAGAACATTCGGAGAGCCAATCACCGCAACTTGCGGAGGCAGCTCAGCGAATGACGATGCCGAAACAGATGTTTAGATAAAAAAAAAACGCAGCCTCGAGTTGTGACATTAATCAATATGCAAGCGTGACGTTTTGCATTACTTGACGTCACAACTCAGACCGCGTTTTGTCTGATCTAAACATATGTTTCGGCATCGTCATTCGCTGAGCTGCCTCCGTAAGTTGCGGTGATTGCTCTCCGAATGTTGTGCGGGAAAGTAGATGCACTGGCTCTTTTAGAGCGTGGTGTTAACGGTGGCCCAAACCGGCAGCTGCTGAATATATCTTACGCCTAGTTCACGCAGTGCAATTTCGCTCGTAATTTCGTAGTTACGACGTAGAGCACCGCAACTTCCACCCTGCTTCGTTCGCCACATAAGCCACGTCACAACTGCGAAATGGAAAGTAAAATCGCTCCATGCGAATGAAGCATTATGCCGTCACAGTCCTTTCTTTTAGTTTTGTTACCGCTGCATCTCTAACGCTTCTGCCTTAAACAAATTGCTTCTATATTACCTTTCACTCTGAAGTCCGACCGGAGTCGAGGATTTAATGGAGCCAATCAAGTAGCCCCAAAGGTGCATCGTCATGGCGCTCGTCTTCTTTGCGCGTTGGGTATATCCCCGGCTAAACCAATCGCGCACAGCGAACGACCCATAATCCTCGATTAGCGTCCCTTTGGGATGCGCAGTGTAATACTGCCTCTCCTGCAGTAGTCCGCGGTGCGATTTGATGTCGTGTTGTGTACTTGGTGCTGCCTGTTTGGAGCATTAGTGACAGACTATAGCCCCCACCAAACGCGCTGTTAGCAGAAGTCGTAAGCCCGGTATACGCTGCAGTATGAGAGACCTTTCATAGCGCTCAAGAATAAGATTAACTTTTCTTTCCTTAAAAGAAAGAAAAAGAAAAGAGCCTACTTAGATATATTTGATTCTTTTTCTTTAATTCGACTTTCCAATGTATTAGGAAGCAAAAGAAAACAAGCGGAAAAAAACAAGTGCTAACAATTACTAGACATACATCAAAGTCATAGTCAAAACTTGTCGAATAAAGGTTGATACCACGCGGAAAGATAGATTGGTTGAGAACTTGACATTTTGCATTCAAATGTCATTTTACCAACTAACTCAACTCTCCACTTTACTACAACTAGTCGGGCACACTGCTCTCGTTTTTCGTTTTTTTCTGAAACGATGTTATGACTGTTTTACAAACGTTATTCAGCTCGTTCAAATTACTCATTGGAAATTTCAGTGATCGCCACTCACTAGGAACCTGATACTGCACGAACATCGATGGAAATGTCATACAGAAAAAAAATTCAATATACAAAAAACCAAATCAAAAATCAAAATTAAATTAGCATTGGTAAAGTGATTGCGTGGTTCCGTTTGAAGTATGACGGTGAGGGTGCATTTTCTCGTCCAAAAATATATTTTTTTCGTACAA
>JAZHYW010025650.1:0-12947 GCA_037355805.1 Ixodes ricinus | reverse complement strand
CAACGACGCTGGTTCCGGTTACGTATTGCTAACGGATGAATTGTAAGTTTGCCTCCACACGTTTTAAGTGCAAGTAGATTTTACCCGCTGTCGCTTTCCGCCGTGTTTTTGTGTGTTCTTCTATAAATCTGCGGCGGTCAACAGCAAGAAGCTCACCCGCACGCGTCAAACGTGCCTCACGGGAAATAGGCGCGTCAGATAGGAAATGTCAGGGTATTGTCGTTGAAATGGTGTGGTTAACCTTGTCTATTATAAATTTAACTGTATTATATGTGGGTTTCTTCTGATACTGTATGATGTGTGTGTACTGCCACGCGATCATTCGTAGAGTACAAAACATTATTTTTAAATACTGAAAATCTCACTGGGTGGCTGGAGCCGCCTACATGTTTGAATATTTTCAGACATATGTCCGTAAGTTCCGGCATTCGTTCGTCTGTCTAACGGTGCGTTGTATCAGTGGTTGGAGCAGCAACGGGTAGAAACGGTGATGACAGGGGTTAGGAAGTGGCACTCCCCGGTTTACATTTGTACGCAAAAGTGACCACACATTGCGTGACCTCTGGGCGTGACGTACCGGTAGATAACGCGCCAGAGCGCCAAATGCGAGTTTGTTCGGTGCACGGTAAGCACATGATATGCTGCTTCTTTCCGGCTTCGGTCTTCTTCATGCTCAACGGCGGTATAATGTGAAAATATGAAGAAATGGGCTTCATTACTTTCGCAAGATCGCCCTGTATATCGGGCTGCGCCTGCGAGCAGCATCAGCCGGTGTCGCCGTACCGGTACTCGGATACCGGATGTGTTCGAGGGTCGATAGAACTTTGAGTGCTTTAACATGCAATTTCGCTTTCTTAACTTTTGTTTGAACGTTGGAATGTCTGAGAATTGACGCGATATGTCCACATCGGACGGCAAGACTAAAATTCGTTTCAGCCTAAGTAACTGCATAATCTGCAACCAACTTTTTAGCGAGAAAGCTCCTGCGATCTTTACGTTTTATTTTCAACAATTTTTACGATATAATAACAATATAACCATTTTTCTAGCTTCGTTTGAACGTCTGAGAATCGAAGCAGAAAGGTATCATCAACGTGAGGACTTGGGGGAAGTTGTTTCCTTTCGTCACCGAATAACCATAAAACTTTTAACGAGAGCTCTGAAATCTTCTTTAGCGCGAACAAACCTTGATTCTACAGGGTCCGATCTGAAAAGTATTATACTTTTCCGACTCGCGTAAAATTACGCATCGCAGAACGCTCAACTCCCACCAGTGCGGGCTAGGGTCTGTAGATGTGAGGTTTAGCCAATCCGATATGACCAAAAGTTATAAGTAATTTTCAGAAATTTCGTGAAATAGACCCGGCACGTTTTACAGTTTTACAATTGCCTTAGAGCGCCATGTGTTTGAAAAACTCCGTCGTATAAAATTTTCCCATTGAAATTTTCAAAAAATCACTTATAACTTTTTGAATAAATATCGAAAAGTTGGGCAAAACTTTTGGCATCTGGTTGTGACCTCTAATACTACTTTCAGGCGGAACGGCGTTCTGTGCGTAGTTCTATGCGGGCCGAAAAATGAGGTTTACTTTTCTCGATCGAACCTAACACATTCATCGCTTTCTCCTTCTTTGTGAGTGCGAATTACTACTTGAAATTTTCAGCTACTGAGACGACAATTTTAATTGATGGGGGGATGAAGTGAATCGTTGTCGAGGCACCTGCTTCAATGCTATTCGACACATTTTTGGTGCACGCATCGATTAGTTGCGCAATTTTCTCTTTCGTAGGTTTTTTTGCAGCAATACTTTTTCACAAGAGTGCATTCATTAGTCGGTCAATCATTTACTTGTTCTAGTTGCCTGTACAAGATGATTCATATTTCTGTTCTTGTGCTGCCGAAAAGCAGTCTTGTTGAAAGAGATGACTACCATTCCTTTCGGTCTCTTCAATAGACTTCTTTCACAAAGTGTGGGCTGCCTATACTTCGTCGTGCCATACACTCTCGTGAGCATACGCCACAACCTCGTGCCAATCGAATCGACGAGGTGAAAGGCATGTGAAGATCTGTGCCGTGAGCACTCTGATGATATGTTGTCATGTACTCATGCCTACTGACTCAACATGACTGTAGCTCATTACGCCGCGCCAGAATTGTGAACGGAACGCATTACGAAGGCGCTATTACTCTAATCGCCCAAGGACACTTCAGCACTGTGGCCGTTTGTTCGACAAAAATGTTATGTCCGCCATCACTGTGAAGACTCGGCTACGACGCCTATTGGACTCAAAATATGCTGCGATGGCGATTCAGAAACGTGAGACTGGGGTATATCTCGCATTAGCTGCACCGAAAAAACAAGCCGGCCAGTTGTGTTGCTGATGTGGGGTTTTTACTGGAAGGGTCTATTGTGTCGTAACCGGACGTGTCCTGCTATAACAATGCGTGAGCACATACCGATCAAACTAGATGCTCAGAAGTGTGTCTGTTTTTTGCAACTAACAAGTTACAGCAGTGTGCTTTAATGTTGTTATCATGTGCATGGTTGCCATGTCACTCTCTTCACTGTACTACAAAGGCTACACTGGAGAGAATAAATTAATAAATAACATTTTTCACATCACTGGAGTTGGTTTTCGGATGTCGCCATATGTTCAGTAGAAAGTGGTGGTACGGCCAATGCAACCAGTCTGGTGTGTCATTAATTTAATAGTGAGGGTCAGAAGTAAGCAGTATTGCAAAAGTTTCAGCCACGTGTGAGTATTCACAAGTTCTTTGTGCAGAGACTCTGAGAGACGTAAAGGCGGCGGAAATATGTTTATTGGGTTGAGTGTATCAAATACGTTGATTTTCGCCGATTACGTAATTCGTTCTTGCAAATGGTTTCCATGACTGAAGTTCTTTCTGCGACAGTCTCGTGTCAGGCGTTCAGTCATTGCCTGCTGCTTGGTTTTGATCGGATGATGCTCTGGCACGTCGATGTTCAGTTTGGTCAGTGGCTAGCACGATCGACTGATGCCATCTTCTCAATCATACGTCATGTCGCGGCCACTGACATCCTGATGCACTGAAAGCTGCAGGGCACGGCTTCTAATCCGCAGAGCAGTTTTCTGGCAGTCCACTGCATCAATGCAGCAAGCTTGGGCACGTGAATGAATGCTTCGGCGTTGGGGTGACTCTCGGTTGAATCGGCATTGAATAGTAACGGCCAGCTCGATGGCGGTCATCGTGACTTTGTGGCATAAATCGCCCTCGAGTTCGTCAGATGCCCTTTGCTCGAAGTCTCCAGTGGAAATGCCTGTCGAACTTGTTCCGAAACAATCTCGGCAATCCAAAATAAAAGCCGGGCAACGATGGCAGGAAGTAGCCTGGTCACCTCGGACAACGTCGTGGATGTCGCGGATGCCTGGAGCTGGCATCGAAGTTACAACTGGACGACTCGAAGTGTCAGAGCTGGGGAGTTGTTGATAGCGACAGGCTCGGGCCTGCGAGTGTACATTCAATGTTGGAAGCCGCGGTGATATGAACCCTTCGACTGCTGGCGTGGGGTTGCGGACAAGGCTGCCGGAGTGTGTATGCCATCGCGGACAACCTATGAGCTGGAAGCAGCGGCTCCGGCCGCGATACTTGCGGTACTACCTGCGCCGCCTGTTGCATCGCTCCATTAACACGGCGCACCCTGAGGCCGAGATAAATTCTCTGCGCTCACCGCGCCGCTGCCTTCTTCGGCCGTCTGCTAGCGAAAATATTGGCCGACGGAACCACCATCACGATGCGTGTATCGTGTAGCCCAATGCACGTTTTCAGGTAACATGCATTTGCATTTCAAGAAAGCGCCGAAGTAGAAAATGCGTTGTCACGCTCGTATCTCCTCGAGGAGCGCTGCATGACGTAGCTGCCTTGGCCTCAAAAGGAGCAGATCTGAATATCATCGAGCACGTTTGGAGGCGCATCAAGGCCATGTCACGGCGTCCCCTCTACCGCGCCACAGCCCAAAAATTGTGGCAAGCAATGAGAGGTGAATGGGAGTGACTTCGGGCCGCGAGCCAGACTTCATGGCCGCGCACTATGCTTTTTTATCAGACGGGATGGAAAGCCGTGGTCGCGGGTCAGGGGAGAATGACGCGGTATTAACTTATTTTTGTAAGTTTTACTGCGCCTCAGAATCCCCTGAAGCGGACTTCTGTCGATTGGAACAAAGCTTGATGCTACGGTTGCGACACACTATTTGACGCCGTTATCGAGCACGCATAATTTTTTCTGTAGTGCCTCCTATGATCCCGATCTTCTTGTATAGTGCAGTTGAACTTCCACGCCGACTATTAATCTTTTGTGTCTGACATTGTCCTCTGCGTATATTCTTTCAATTGAGTTTCAAGCTCCGTCTCCTGTCAAATATATGACTGTTTGTCCCACTTTATTAAAACTGAGGAATTTGTAAAAAAAAACACAAAAAACTGGTGTCTTGTTTGAAACAAACACGTGGGCCCAGTATTAAAAAAAATACTATTTTTAAACCTTTTCATACCAATCAAGGTTACAAAACCTTCTCAGTAACATGTATGCTTATCGAATTTTAAACAGCCGTGATCAATAAAAAAAGGTAACTACCTTGGAGCCGGACTGAATCTGGTATACAAATTTTGGCTATATTTTACGATGTCCTACTTTGTGCATGCACTTAATCAAGCAAAAACAACCTGCAACGTCCTTTGATATAGACTTTCAAAAACGGTGATCGCGTCTGCAACTTAAAGATACTTCAACATTTTTCTTCACCAGTCAGCGTTTTTTCTACGTGATTCTACGCGATACAGTAAAGTAAATCAGTTCAAAAACGACAAGTGTAATCTTTTGCCGCCCTACCACACGCATGCCCGCTGTCGCACCCGCCGCCTCGCTGGCAGACGGCCGGAAGGGCGCAGCTGGCAACGCAGTGAGCGCAAAGTGAGAATTTATATCTCGGCTTACTCAGGGTGCGCCGTGTGTGCGGAGCAAGGCGACGAGGCAGCGCGCAGCTAGCCACCGTGCGCCTGCCCGGAGCGCTGTTACAGCTCATGTTGTCCCGCGACTAGTACCTCACATGAGAGACACATGGGATTCTTAAGCTTCTTGTCTTCTGTAACATCAGGGTTGGCGTGGGTGCTCGATCACGCCCAAAACATCTTCCACGAAGGCGGTGACGCTCTTGTTGGGGCCGCATCCTGGACAGAATCAGGAATTCGGCTCTCCCTGGTCAATGTTGGCTGATGAACGTGCACTTCAGCTCGATCGTGCAAACTTCCCACGACGTTAAGGAGGATTCGTGGTTCTCAAACCAGTGCCTGGCAGTTTCTTCCACGAGAAGTATAGGTTCTGCAGGAGCTGGTTGTCCGTCTACCCACTGTGGCGGGCGACACGGCCATATATTTCAATCCAGCCCTCGACGTCTTCATACACCTTGCGTGAAAGGGCATCGGAGTGTGAGGTGCGACGGGCATGCAAACGATGATGGGAGCGGACATGGTTTGCTGCTACAGGTTTGTCATTGTTGGCTTAGTCAGCTTCGGTTTTTCTGGCAAAAGACCGAATTCCGGTGGTTCTTGCTGGTAGCAGCGACTGGCTCGGATTTCAGGTTCTTTGTGGTGCATTTCCAAGGTTCGTCCTTGCGGTACTCGCTCGTCTTGCGGTTTTTCTGCCGGGCTTGGGATAGGACTTGGTTCACGGCTCGCCGGGCGTTTAAGACGCGGGGCAACTCGGCTGAGGAGCCGCCAGGGTCCACACAGAGTGAAGGGCTATGGGTAAAATGTGCAGCACCTCCACCAGAACATACGATGACAGCTGAGCATGGCCTGGAACTTTCCAGAATAGTAAATATTGATAGAAAATAGGACTGGAGCAAGCATCTGTGACAATATAACAAAACAGACAGAAGAGAGTCTATCCTGACCACTAAAAAAGCTGCATTGTTTTAGAGGCATTCTGTTCGAATAAATCCTCTCCTTCGGGGTTTGGCGACTGCCGTGGACGAACTGAACTGAAATGGATGTGGAACCACTTTTCTGGTAATGAGCCGCTGCAGACTGTCGTCGCAAAGCGGCGTGAACGGGTGGACTGGGTAGGTAACACGCGCGATGAAATGCCCATACAGCTTGCAATTCGCGTACCGAGTGTTGATGAAACTTGTGTCGACGAAACGTGCGACAGACAAGCGGAATCAATACCAACTGCAACACCTGTGCTCCGTGAAAGTGCACGTCTACGCCAGAACAATTTAGGAAGCAGCACAGCATCACCTAAAGCACGGCACAGGAACTACCAACTTGAAGCACTTGAAGGCAGCTCTCCGGTGCGCCGCACAACCAAAGTGAGCCTTCGGTCATTTGAACGAAGCGGCACCACGATTGCACACTGCCAAGCACGACTCACGCAATTTCCGTCGCTAAACTGCGTATCCAAACATATTGCACACGCTTCACTGCAGACCTCGAAGATTCCGATGGTCAACGAGAGCACAGAAACGTCGCCTTAAAATTTACTTGCGGTATCCGAATCAATCCGAGGTCCGAGCAACGTAGGGCCGATTGTCTCTTTCGTGGCAATATCCCCGTCGGTCACCAGCGAAATGCACACCGTTCCTCCTTCTGTTCACGTTATACCTACGTCAGACACCACGCTGAACTCTGAAGTCGCTTTCGACCGGCCTCATATGACGGCTTCCGCGTCTGAAATCAACTCGCCGACACGAACGACAACAAACAACGCATCCGACAAGCTCCGGCCCAGCTGGGACCAGCCGCTGCCTGGGCGCTGCCATCTTTCCTGTGACGTCACGTATTTGGTTTGGTCATGTGACGAGTGGTCACATTTGCGTACAATGGCAGCCGCCTTATGGGGGTCACTTTCGAGTGCAGACCGGAACCCCGGTTTATCGCTCTAAGCCCCTCTACCTCGTTGGGTTGGAGCTACCAACGTCCCTACTCCTAGGTGGCACGAGTCGTTACCTTATTCGAATATTTCGCTTGGTCGAGTCATTTATCTACTTGAAGTTCAGCGTTTGTTCATCTCTATCTGTCTAGCAATCCCGTCGCAGCTACCGTCGCCGCTGACGCACGTACTTTCGCACGTAGCGACGTCGGCTGGTCTAACGCAGCGATGAAGTTTATGCAAGTTTCGTCCGCTTAAAAGCCGACGACAGAGTAGGCATATGGAAGTTGCGCAGGATATCGGAGCGTAAAGGTGAGCGAGGCCGGGGCTACGGTGGGTACCAGCGGGGCGGCGCCGTCCTCCGTAGCCGTTCTCCGTTAGTCACCTCGTCCTTGCTCTACTAGACATGATGCTAGCGATTGGAGACTGTATTTACTGCGCATAAAAGACATCGAACGAGAGCAAGCGTGTCCTGTGTGCTCTCACCGCTTCGCCTGTTCTCGGCTGCTGGCCGCCATGTTTTATAATAAACACGCTATGCCCTGTTTCGTGGAAGGCAGACACGGTGTATCGTGTTAAGTTTACACGGCACCTCATGTGTAAACGAATAACGCAGATGGCTGCGTGTAAAACGAACACGTTTCGACGTGTCCGCTATGGGACAACGGTTTACACGCTTGGACGTGTTATTTTTGCTAACAGTGAAGAAGATTATAATGCCGTCGAAGCAGAGGTCAGAGCTAAGACGCTAAGAGCGTGATCCAAGAGACGCCGGTCACGCATACAAAAATATAAAAATAAAATGAAAAAGGTGTTATGAATTACAATGGTCGACACGCCAGATGCTTTGACCTCTTCACCATAAAGATAAGAGACACGTTCTATTGCGCTGATGGCACGAATCTGACACTATCTATTTTCGTGCGGCGTTGAAACTAACCAATTTCGGATGTCGAAACACGTTTTTCCATTCTTCAGCGTTACAAAAAATGAAAAAAAATAACAACGAAGGCGACTCATGCAGTCGATGCACCAAGAGGTGGGCTTGTACTACCCAAAATGAGGGAACTACAGTTTGTTCGAAGCTGCAGCGGAGGAGGCCTATGATCAGCAAGTTCAACAGAGCGTTTCGCGACGTGTCCAAAAAGACCGTCAGGGTCCTCGAGGCTGAATTTTCACAGCCGGTCTACGAAACCCTGCGACAACTTCGATTTCACATAAGAAAACAACAATAGGAATCCCGGTACGAATTTCTCTCAGCCCGCCAAACATCAGCCGCGCTTGTGAAATTCAGCGCCGACAGCGAGGTCGTCATTGGCCGCTACTTTATGGTGGAGTGCCGCGTCCACGGAGATTCAAGAACGCCTGTTTCTAAACGCAACGCTTTAGTTCGGCATCGTCTTGCAGGCAGTGATAAAAATAAACCCTGCGCGCCATGACGTTCAAGAGTGGGCCATGACGACCATGGCTGCATCGTCGACGGCGTCGGGAGAGGACATGGCCTGTCACATGGAAGCGCGTGGTAGAGAAACATGGCGCTCACCCACACCGCGCTACACCGCACAGATCAAGGCAGTGTTTCAAATCTTACCCAAGTGGATCCTAGTTACTCCGGCAGGTCGCGTCACGTGACAACACAAATTAAAAACGCTGGACGGGTGTAGCTTCTAGAACGCCAACGTAAAAAACTCTTACCCTGGAACAAGATCGAGTAAATTTTGGAACACGGCCCAAGTCAGCCAGCATTTGGCAAGCATGCCGTCATCCTCCTTCAGCGGCGACGTTGGTTTCGAATGTATTAGTCAGGAGTAGAGCCCTGGATGGTCGTCGTTCGATGTATCTCAAGTTCCCAGTGTGGCAACTACATCCACGTTGCAACAACTACGGCAGAAGCTGTTCCAACTGCGCTTGGGACCCGGAACGCTGCCAGGGCTGTATCGGCCGACCCAGTGAGAGGTCGGCACTGCGACAACTGCGTCCGTCGGAGACATTTTTCCGCATTTATAGAATAGTTGGACAACACCTCCAGCGCCGCCCGCATAGTGAGGTTGATCAGATCTTCTCCTTCGCCGCTGCAGAACATGAGCGCATCACAACGAAGCATTTAAAAGAGGAGACTGCAAATAACGCGCTACTCATCTCTGTCATGAGCTATGTGACCTCACAGTAGCCACCGGTGAGCACTTTATGTACTCATGCTGCCATCTTCTGCGACCTGAAACATGCTTTCTCGGTCAACGACGGTCTCTTTCTTTGCGGTTCAAATGTTGCTCATTCTCACACCTATGCGATGTGCTTAGTTTTTGAGCGCACGAGGGCCATAGTGACGTCGTGAAGACGCGGGCACAACTTTCTGAACATTTTTCGCCCGTGTAAATGCAGAACTGCGTAGCACAGCCATCGTTGTGATGTCTGCAACACCTCGGACAAGAACGTCAAATAATCACCGACCACTCTCTGGCCCGTTCCCTTGCCGAAGCTAACCGGGGTCTAAAATAGGCACCACCATTGCTGCCCCATTTGAGTATGAAGTGCCAGCATACAACTAAGCCATTACGCCCGTCGACTATTTTTCGAAGTGTCTGCGACAGATAGTGTAGCAGAGGAAACAACACAAAAAGTACACCGCCGACTGCCGTCGATCAGCGCAAAGACCACCACATTTTGGGTTCGACACTGGCTTAGAGTAAGGAAACCCAGAAAGGTTTCAAACGGAGTGTCAGCCTTTGGTCCAGCACTACGCTTTTTGCGAAACGTGTTGGTCGGTGCACGCTTTGTTTGGAGCTCGGCCGAATGTGGAATATCTAAAAACTTGTAGCTGCTCTCAAGGCAAACCATGAATGTCATCGAAAGAATACATTGGCTGTTGTTCAAGCTGTCCGCCCGCTGGGGCACTCAGCTTTTAAAGAAGCACATGTCAAAGAAACAAACATTTGCAGTTGCAGGAGTCACGTTTAGCCAGGAAGCAGCGAGAGCCTCGATCGCAGACGTCGGAGTGCGAGACCACCCTGGTGCAGACCAATCCTGACACACAATAAAAGAAGGCCGACGCTTAGATCTCTCTACAAGTGCTTCTGAGGCGCTGGGAGCGTAACCGCCCACCACCAGTGCTTAATGAACTGAATTAAATATTTTTACACTGAAGCGGCATATGACTCGATGGTCAGATTTGTCGTGTCAGTGTCCTCACGGAGCGCTGTCGTCAAGCAGAAGGTCAGGCCAAAGTTCACGAAGCGCACCAATGTGACTACTTCGATGATGACTTCGCGCTTTTGTCGCCGGCGTCAAATCGGCGCACTTCGCAAGCCTTCGGCTCCAACTTTGCGTTTGAAATGTTTAGGGATTATGCATTCGCTTTAATAAAGAGCAAGCACAAAACAAGCATCCGAACCACATAATAGATGATAAGGCGCCTCTGCCAGTAATGTGAAGCACGTAGCGCTCACCGAATGCGTTTATCGGTAGAGAAAATCTGTTGCGCATGCACTTCCCAACCTTTCAGTTGGAAAGTTCTTCAGCAAACTATATCTCTCATCAGCCTAGCACCAGTTGGGCCTGGTTGAGGAACGTAGAGTCCTTACAGCATTCGTGACGGACAAAGATCTATTCAGATTCACCAGGTTATGCTCCGGGCTGGCTTCCGCTGCCCCTGGTCTCCAAGAGATGATGAACTGCAATCTGAAAAGTACTCCGGGTACCATTGTCTAGGTCGATGATGTGTTCGTCTTCGGGCGCATGGGAAAAGAATACGACGCCCACCTAAGACAGGTTGCTACCCGTCTACAAGATGCATAAACGAGAGCAAACAAAGACGAAAGCATGTTTTAAATGCTGTAGCTTCAACACCTTGGACATGAATTGACTTCTCAGGGTATTAAGCCACGCCGAGACAACGTCGGTGGGAATCACGCAAGATTCTGGCCCCACACATGTAACGTCACTGCGATCTTTGCTATGTTTCCTCACTTACCACCTCAAGTCCATTCCCAACTTTGTAACCATAGTGGAGCCCCCCATGTACTCCTGCAGACGATATACCCTTCCAGTGACATAAAGAGCGAGAGAAGGCACTGAGCTCAGTCAAATAACTAAATCGGAAGTGTGTTTGCACTAACTGTTTTTGATGTTACACTTCCCACCGTCAGCACAACGATTGTACCGAGTTAAGGGTTGGGCGCAGTTCTGGAACAAACGCATCTAGATAGAATACACACCGTCTCATTCGCGATGCCAACACCTTCTAGCACCGAGTGCAACAACTCTACAGGAGAAAAAGAAGCTTTGTGAATACCATAGTTGCGGAATGCAGGATCACTCGCCGAGTACATATAAAAAGACGACAACGATGATCCGGTGAAACACGCTTGAAGAAGGCAGTGGTACCGTCTTCGCATTATTGACGCCGTCAACCGCACTGCATTCTAAGCAGTCTGCTAGCATGGAACGGGGTGGGAGAGATAGACATCATCAAATAAAATACTACACCAAGGTTAGTTTAGTTTGCGGCCGTCGTTCCGCCTAATGCAAATGAGGAGTGTGTCCTGTATTCCCTTAGTAAAATATTCGGCTCCTGGCATGTCTCTGGGCCTGCGAGAAATGGCACGTCTTCCTTCTCGGCCGCCATTTAACGCTCAAGACGGACCACCAGGCTCTCGCTACCCCTCTTTCTACCGAGGGCACCATTGGACAACCGATGAAACTAACCATATGGGCCATGCGACTTCTAAAGTAAGACTATAAAATTCACAATCCGAAGAAAAATTTGAACGTCGTAGCGGACGAACTTTCTCGTCTGCCTGCACCGAGTTCCTCCGACCACACCGAAAAATGCGAGAATAAAGGATTCACTTGCCCCGTACGTAACCTCTACTCAAAAGACATACAGGCGGTGGAACTGAAATAAAACAAGAAACGGATTTGGTTCGAGTGATGCAGTGTATCAGCACGTGATGCGGACTCGAACAACAATGGGACTGAGCACAATCACCATACTACAAGCTAAGAGAAGAGCTCTCCTTGGTGGGCTACATACTACTTTGGAAGAAGTGCTAGTTCCACCTGCTTTACTCCGACGGCGACTGATTGACTTAGCATACGGGTCACACTCGCCATTTAAGCGGAGCAAGCAGAGCCTACTTTGGCGCTTCTGGTGGCAGAGGATGACCATTGAAGCGGAAACTTGAATCAAAGACAGTCACTCCTGTCAGACAACTAACAAGACAGTGGTGACAGCAGTGCCACTTCTCCAACCATTGCCCCTTCAATAAAGTGCATGAAAACAGCTGAGATTGACGTTTGTTGGACCATTCTGGGTAATCTTCAAAATTCAGATTGGCAACATCTTTAGTGGACTACTGCAGTAAGTGCCCGGAGGTCCCTTTTTGTACTCGGTGACGGCTGTAGTGGTCTGCAGACTCTCTAACAACAATATTCAGTCGGGAATGGTAGCACGAACGTGATTGCGTTGCGGTCATGGTCCCCAGTTTCTATCACACTGATTGCGGGAGATCCTACGAACTCAAGAGGAATGTGTCACCATCGATCTGCAGTCTTCCATCAGCAGGCAAGCGCACAGGTTGAGAGGCTCCAATTGAGTTTAAAAGGGTACGCCCAGTCTATTATTCAAGGACAAGACAACATTCATGCAAACCTAACGGAATTTTCATGTGTCAACCAGGAATGCATTACAGAAGGTGAAAAAAGGCTAAAAACCTCAGCCGAGATGCGCGTCATGGTACACAGTTGAAAGAGAAACGAAACGACAATCAAATGATTCACACGCTTTTCGTTCATTGTAAATGTTTAAAACAAATAAGCATTACCTTTTGTTTGGTTGTAGAATCAAGAAACGACAATCAGAACGTTTCCTGGAAATTTTAGAAAGAAGACAGACTGAAAATTTTATCGGCACCGACATCACATGTGGGCGTGCTCACGACCAACTCTATACTTACGACCAGGCCATTTGAGCGCTCCATATGGAATTAGCATGCTCCCGGCTGAGGACCGAGTTTTAGCGCCACCTAGGGAGAGGCGTTCT
>JAZHYW010025649.1:0-95851 GCA_037355805.1 Ixodes ricinus | reverse complement strand
CTTCGTTTTCGGTACGTATTCTTTTGGATCTTTATAGGTTTAATGTCAGATCTAGTCATTTACTTTCCATCCCAATGCAAGTACTGGTTGATCTGAGGCAACAGTCTACAAATATAGACAGTTTAAATTTAACAGAGCTCATGAGTGGGCAATTAGGAACAACTTTCGTGAGTCCAGCTGAATTTTGTTTAACGCATAGTGTAACGGTAGTAAAAGGCCTGAGAAAGGTGCAGAAAACTCTTCAACATTCACCACTATCCACCTTGAATTTGCTTCGAACCCAAAATCCATTATTTGCACATTACCAAACGAAGAGTTACCGGTTTTATTGAACGCCGCACGGTGCTCACGCCGATCGCAATGAATAGCTAGTACTAGTCGTGATCGGTTAGAGTAGCTATGTGCTCCTGGCTTAGCTGCTCTATGAACAGCAGCGCTAGGTTGAATACGAGCAAGGGCAGTGTGAGACGCATTCAGCACAAAAGTGTCCATTTGATATCGAACTCGCGGCAATTACGCCACCGTGATACAAATCCTCTACAAAAGCACTCTTTTTACGTCAAACACAGACAAAGGACGCCATCGGTACCCCTAAAAGGTTAATGGAGACATCTACAAAATTGCTGGCGTATAGTTGTCCAATAAATAAATAAATATCTGTACAGGCCAGTTCTTTTGTAGGCATGATACTTTAGTCTCCCCAATGCTCAAACAACTGCTATTTTTTTTTTTTGCGGGCTAACTTTTGACATGAATGTTCAAAATTGTTGGTTCCCAAAAGTAGAAGATCTCCTTGGTGTTTCCGGGTCCCTGTCATTTCGTCGAAGCTCAGTTTCATTGAGGTGCGTTTCGTGGACAACTTTTTCAGTGGACACACGTTTCATGGACACACGTTTCGTCGTTACTGTGTACGACGATTTCGTCTGAAAATCGTTTCGTGGACAGCACGTTTCGTCGACAAACTTTTTTTTTTTTCGGCTTTGAGAAAGGATTGCCGGAAACTCAAGGTACAAGCGGTTGTAAAAGATGACAACGACGATGCACCTCGCGCAGTTGCTCTCCAAGGAGAGCGACTGCGCCCCTATCCCCTCGCTCTCATCCGTGTCACATGGAATAAGCAAGAGCGCACAGGACTTCGAACGCGCAGCCTATTTCGGATATTTGCAAGTTACGATGCCCGTTTGCGGAACAGACGGTTACTGGAAGAAGAAAAGTGGTGGAGAAAAATGTGCCTAGGCGCAAAACAAAACTTTCGATCTACCGGTGGGTTGCAAAAAAAGTCATGGACACAGTTTTTTTTTTTTCATATTGGTTATTTTTAATTATTAAAGTACAGCTTAACATTTTCTTTCTACATTAGAACCCTAATATTTATATTTAAATTAAACATAAACGCTTACCCGCAATTATTGAAAAGGAAAAGTGGATTGCCGTGTTTTACTGGCTGCACTGCGAGCTTACACGAAAAAAAACTGTTTAGTCGCACTCGTTTCGATCGATCGTTGTCTCCCGAGGCCCGTTTAAGGAGCATTACATAAGAAGGGGGTTGTAAACAATATCAGAGCAAAATAAATAACAGAATCACGAGCACAATAACGCTCGCACTCCCACGTACGAGCACGGTGCCCGCGAGTAAACCTAAAAAACGCTACATTGCAATGCAAAAAACGAAAAAAACAAAACAAAAAAGAAAAAAAAAACCACGAGAATTGGTAATAGATAAATAAAACATTACGCCAAGTTTAGTCTTATTACACAAAGTAAACCATAGTTAGAACCTCGGTCACAACTTATAGCGGGTTGTTTCGCAGCTCATTTTTTTGTGCCCACTCGCAGCGTGGAACTGGGTTCATTTTTCGGCGAGCACTCACAGTGGTTGCACTCTCGAGTTCGTTCAGCGGCGGCACCCACGCCTTTTTTTTGTACACTCACTGCACCGAAAATCGGGCGTGCGCCGAAATGCAATCCGTCATGCCCTCGCTCCGGCGGGCGGCGAGGAGCAGGAGCAGACGGCGAGTTCGTCTGCTACGATGTGTCGCGGAACCGAAAGGAAAAAAAGTAGATTTCCTGATAGAAATCGCGTCCCGCTGGCAACGGATCGATGCCCGAGCTTGAATTGTGAGCGTCTTGCGCAATTTCATGAAGGCAATTCACAAACGTGCTTTATTTGCGGTTTTTAAGTCGCTATTTTGCCGTACAGACGCTGGAATATACCAGTGCGTAAAATTCTCAGAACAAACGCATCAGCGGCTTTGAATATGTTATCACCATCTGTTGCGGGTGTAAAATTTAACATTTGTCAACAAAACTCCCCAGCGGAAACCTTTGACTGCCCAATAAGCATCAGAGAAAGCTAATAGCGTGTTTCCCAGACGGCAGCATCATCATGTTTAACATTTACCTGCGTCAGCTTACTTGCCCCGTCGTATTTTGTTCGGGAAAACTGCCGTTCTCGACACCTCACCAAGGCTAATATGGTGATCACACTGTAATTGCAATCGAGAATCGAAAGTCCACACGAAACGTTTTGCTGGATATTCAACAACAGATTAGTTTTAAGCCGTACCTGCTCGGTGATTTTTTTCGCTCTGCTGTCAGCGGATCAAACTTCTGTTCGGACATCATCGTTTCTTCAGTGTAAGCGGGCGCAAAGAGATCGTAACCGGCTTCTTTGTGAACAGCTGGTTGCCGGAAGGCCACGCCGTCTGTAACTATCTCTACGACAGCGAGTTGTTTGAAGTCATCGCAACTGTAAACGCTACGAGGTTGCAGCTGACCAACGTTTGTAGATAAACGTTGGTAGCGACTACGCACTCTCGCATTCCCACCCATCACTCCGAACCGAAAGGCGCCCAGTTTCGGTTTCAGGTCGGTACCTTCTTACTCCAGCATGGATGGCTGGCAGCATCCAGTCTGCTGCACTCCGTGCATTTGGCGGGATTCGTTTTGAGTCCAGTACTCCGTTGCAACACTCTGCGGGTGCGATGCATTCTGGAGAGAACTCCAGCGGTGCCAGTGCGTGTAGAAACGAACTCGCCGCCGCATCAAGGCCAGAAGACATTCAATTGTTTTTAATCGATGCCAGCAGACAGATACCAGGTCGAGTTTCTGAGCCCAGCTCTTTGCTGTCAAAGAGTATGCACATCTGATGTTCTTTGGTCACATTGGTTTATGTGCATTGCAAGGTTTCACTACAAACATAACAAATGCAGAACTATTATTGTTGTTATTTAACGTCCAGAGCTAAATATGCGAAAATCTAAAATTCGTATGCAGTCTGTTATGTACAGCACGTTGAATACCCCGTGTTTTGAGGAAAAAAAGAACTGTGTTTATGACCGTAAAAAGTAAACTGCATGACCGAATGCTCAGTCGCTCAGTCTCCTACAAAGTTTATTGCTACTGGCAGCTAAGACAGATGCTGATGTTTAAACCGATTTTGGCCCATTTTCAACGATAAAATGGTTATGTGCACCGCAAACAGGCCTCGTTTTGCTGTTTCTGTTTTTTTAAGATCTTCAGTGTTTTGACGTCTGTGGACTACCTACTATGTTCAGGTGGCTCTTGAAGGACTCCACCACCAAAGACGCGACGCCTGGAAAATACGCACTCTGGAAACGACCTTCCGCGCCGTCCAAAACAGTCGAAGTGCCGGCAGCCAGCCAGAAGGGTGCATTCGATGGCGTACCGAACATCCCGATCACGTATGCTGCTGGCGTAAACCTCAAGAGCATTAAAGAATCTGAATTTGAGAAGGACAGTGGTCGAAACAAAAACTTCCCGTCTTTGACAACGCGCACGAGGACAGGCGAAGACACGGGCGAAACCATACAAATCGTAGTTCCGACATCGGCGCGATCGGCGGCACACCGCACAAAAACAAAACGAAGCAAAAAAAACGAAAAAACAGCAAATATTATTGAGATAGTTTAAGTCGGTGAGGCAAGATGGCGGCGCACTGGTTCGCTACTGCTGCGGTAATGCCTCTTTCATCCATTCATCCATCCATCCATCAGTACAGGCGGCGCGTCGCGCATGGGGCGCAGAGGCCGCGAAAAATTGCAGCTGGCGGAGCTGGCAAGGCGAGCTGTCGACGAAGAGCGTCGCAACGTCATCTGATGAAACGAGCAGGGGCTCGTTTCCACGAAACGATCTGTCGATGAAACTCGCAGTGTCGACGAAACGATTTTGTCCATGAAACGTTGTTCGACAGACGGTGCCACCAGTTTTTTCCTGCTACAAAGAGCTGCTCGGAATCGCCGCTTGTCAGTTCCACCACCGCAAAGGTCTGACCGGGCGTGCGTGTATGGCATAGTGGCCGCCCATACAAAGTACCCTGCATCGTTACCCGTCAGTCCTGCAGGTTTTCAGCGGAAAACTATGGCGTTACCTGCCTTCCAGTCACCGTGGTCGCGCGACGTCGGATGTTGCCGTCATCAAATTCACGTTGCAGATATAGCGCTTTCTAAAATGAGCAAGTACCGCCGCATGTTCATCTACATTCCTGTCTTGTTACGTCATTTCTGAAACTGTCGTGCCGTTACCTAGGTTTCTCTCGGTGAACTTTCTTTCGAGAAATCCCCGGTACATGAAAATGCCTCCGCGCGCTCGGATTTTTTATTCGTTGTTGTTGTTGTTGTGTGTGTGTGTGTGTGTGTGTGTGTGTGTGTGTGTGTGTGTGTGTGTGTGTACGCTTTAGCTTGTACTTTGTTTGCCCGGCATGACAAGCACGCGCCGCTGGACTGTTTTTGTCATTATGCTGTATAGTTCCATTTTGCATACCTGGTGCCGCAGATCCAGTTAGCGACAGACTGGATAACTGGTTTCGAGTTTCGATCAAACAGCCGTTGTCTCCGCTCGCGCGTCGAGCACGCGCAACCGGCCTGCCAGTTGGCCTCACGTGCTTGCAGAACGCTGATTGCGTGAAGGCACCAGCCGGACGCTGCAATCCATTGTTTACGTTTGCTTACTTTTGACTTGAAAATCTGGCGTCAGGAATAGCCAAAAACGGTGGCAAACGGTTTTCGATTGCTCATCGCCTCTACGGCGCTGTAGACACGAGATGTCCCAGCGGTAAAAGCACAACAGGTTCCGTCACAACCCGTCGCATCAAGACACGGCACAGCAAAAGTGTCCTTCGTTCGTACAGCACTTAAAATAGATAAACATTTTTTCTGCAGATATCTTATCCCAAAAGCCTTTCTTTGCTCGAGAAACACTGTCTTGGCTGCTCCAAAGCACTGCTGCTGCTCCAGACACTGTCTTGGCTGCTCCAAAAGCCACTTTTGCTGCTCCGAAACACTGTCTTGGCAGCTCCAAAAGCCACTTTACTGCTCTGACACATTTTGGACATCAAAACCACATTGCTGCTCCAAGACATGGTTTTGGCCCTGGTCAGGTCCCAATAGTAGCACACTTCGCCCTGTGAACGTCTTTAGGATGTCTTACACGTCAACCAGGGATGTCCTGTGGACGTTTCAGAGGATGCATTGCTTCTTTTCTTGCATCGGGAATGCTTCAAAATGGCTTAGGCCAATCACATTGTAAGTGTGAGGAGTGTGTGGCATGGCATTAACCTGAACCGTGTGGGGACACTCCTTCCCTAAGGGGGTTCCACAGGGACAACGCTTGTCCCCGGGCCCGAAGTCGCAGCAGGGAAGCAGCGAGACAGGGAGCAGTGGAAAATGGCGCGGAGGAGATAAAGTGGCCCGAAGCTCACGTGGGGACTTTATGTGAAAGTGTCAACTCTGCCGAGCCAAGCGTGACAGAAGTGGGGCTCGTCCGGACTGCCTGAACTCCTTCGCAGTGCCGGAGAACCAGTTCGGCGGCTCTCCAATGACCGACGGATCCGGCGCTGCAACGACGCGCGCAGCACAGTGCGGCAAGTCGTGGCTCCGATGCTGACCGGCGCCGAAGGGCCCGTAGCGACCTGGCCTGATCCCTTCTCCGGCAGCCCTGTGCCCAGGATCGCGGCCCAGCTGCCCATGTTCTCGGGCTTCAGCGGTCTTCAGTCGCCCAGGAATTTCTGGAGCGGCTCGAAACTGACCTGGTGCAGGAGTCGCCGCCGAGCAGCTGACTGACCAGGTCGTGCCAGCCGCACTGGAGGGCAGTGCGAAATTGTGGTGGCGCTTCGTGGGCGAATTTCGCCTGCGGGATAACTTCACGTCCGCGTTCCGCGCGGGTTCCGCTATCCATCGACGCGAAGCGTCGCCACTCAAGAATGAGCTGCGACTCCGTACACAGCACCCGGAAGAGAACGCTGAAGGAGTTTATTTACACGTTACAGCATACTACGACCGAATCGGTGAAGAAGGTGCCGGACTCGGAGAAAGTGGACGAGTTCACTACGGCAAATGCATACAGCTGCAGGACTTGGCAGAAGGCGCAGTTCACGAACCTGGCAGATTGGCGAAGGCAGCCGACGACCTCTTTGAGCTGCCAGCAACGACGGCTGCAGTGGCGCACGCCGCCATAAGTTATTATAATGTACGCTGAAGGTTCAACTGGCGCTAGTGTGCTGACACTGGAAATTAAACAGACAGCAACCAGTCAGAAATTGGCTTCCAGTGGCCATTTCTATGGAAAAAGTAGGTCATTTTCTCCTGCGCTCGATCATAAGAGCAAATATCCCCAAATAACTTCGACGTACCAGGTAGCTTGGAACATTTCTCAGTCAGACTGGGCAAATAATTTGTCAGTTACGCGACGTTTTCTTTCAAATTCATCGCATTAAAAACGGTGCTAGAAACGGCTTCGTGTGTATTTTAACTGCACTGTCAGACGCTGTTAACGAACACGACGTCGGCGCTTTTCAGCGTGGGGATATGCGTGCCAAACGAACGAGGAACATCTGGAAATTAAGAAAGACGGCAAGAACTACGCTGACCTGGTACCACACTGGATCTGTAACTACACGCGCATGCGGGATCAAGAATAAATTAGAAGGCCGCCTTGACTATTCTGATCTTAAATTCAATAAGTAAGTACCGCTTTATTCTTTCCTCGCTCTGGCTTGGCTGCTTGTTCTGCGTTCAGCACATCGCCCGCGCGCTCGAAGATGCTGCAGAGAACAAGTGCCCGATAAAAAGCTGCCCGGCAGAGAAAACAATGCGAGAAGAGAGACACTTTTCATAGTGCAGGACTTTCTTCCCTCACGTTTTGAATGTTTTTATCCGCTCATGCACGACAGGGTCATTTTCATATAGTGACAGTACTGGCATAGTAATCAATATACAAGCGTCGCCGAATGCTGGCGAGCCTTAGTGCCCCGCACTCTATATTCCCGCTTCGATTGTAATTTTGCGCTGAATTGCGACTTGTTTTTACACACCTGCCGCGGAACACCGTTTGGTACTGCAGTGGAGGCGAGGTCAAGCATCGTTCACCTGATGAAGAAAAATGCCGCTAACTTTAGCAATTACACTTTCTGATGTTAATGCAAGGTGCATACTGTTGATGCGACCCAAATAACCAACAGTGTTCAGCGTTATTTTTACCGTGAAGAGGCCAGACGCGCGTAGCGTTTTCCCATAGGAATGCACAGGAGCACCGCAAAGCAGTAGACCTGGTTGCTGTCTGCCTTCGATTGCGTCACCGAAGTCAGCATAGACACTAGCGCCAGTTGAACCTCTGGCGTGCATTTATCATCGCTCTCCATGGCCGCCGCCTCCCCAGACCAACCAAGTGGCCAGAGACCTAGCCTTTAGGCCTGCAGCTGGGGCTCCCGGCCTTCCCAGACCGCAACCGGCGATGACGGCGGCTGCAACGTTTGCTCCCCCGGCCGCAGTTACGCACTCGACGTACCCCTGGCCACTTCACCCGGCAGCGATCCAGCCATCCTACCACCGGGACCAGCTTTACGGCCCAGCTTTACCGATGCTACCCACAGCCACCTTCGCGCTGCCGGCGACCCAGTGGCAGCAGCCTAACGGAGGACCGGCTCACTGCCAGCGCTGCGGAGGAATCGGCCACGCCGCTCGCCGCTGCGCCACCGGTCGGCGGGCTGCGTCAACACCCGCTGCGTCCCTTCTCTGCTTCCGATGCCAGCAGCCGGGCCACTTCCAAGCGCAGTGCCCGGGAAACGGGAACTGGTAGATGCTGCCCCGGCGGGCATCTACGACAGCGCGTTGCAGGTGGCGACAACTGCCGGTGGGAAAGAACCCCTCTTGGACGTGCGGATTGGTTCGACAACCTTCCAGGCACTGCTCGACACGGGCTCCAGCGTTAGTCTGCTGGGACTGCCGGCGATGACAGCTGCCCAAGCTACAGGAGCCAGTCACAAGAGGGAAGTCCGCACGCTGCGCCTCGCAACAGGCTGGTCTCAGTCCTCCACATCGCTCAGATGCAAAATCCAGTGGGCGGCCGGTTCTCGGAGGCAGCGCTTCCTGTTTGTGCCCGACCTTTGCCGAGACATTGTCCTGGGGAGGGATTTTTGACGGTCACCGGCATTTCAGTGCACGTGGCACTTGGGGGGTGGACGATTGGCACAGAACCCCAGTGCATTGTTCCGTTTGCTAAGGGGGAAAAGAAGCCAACTGTGGAGCCTCTGGCCGGGGAGGATTCCTACTGCCTCCAGGGCATCTTCACGGAGGAGGAACCTGCCAGCGCCTCTGACCAGACCACCTCCAGAGGTGATCAGCCACAGAGTCATGCACCGGAAGTGGACGCTTGCATGGAGAATGTGCTGGTGGACTTTCGGCCGATGTTTACTACAACTCCCGGCTGCACCACCCTCGCTCAGCATCAGATAGACACGGGAGAGAGTCCGCCCGTGCGCTGCAAGCTGCGCCCTGTCAACGCCAAAAAGCAGAAAATCATCGATGGCTGTGTACAGGACTTGTTGGAACAAGGACTCATCCGCCGAAGCAACAGCCAGTGGACAAGCGCACCAGTGTTGGTGGCAAAAAAGTCAGGTGGCTTCAGACTTGCCATCGATTATCGGCCACTCAACGCATGTACCAGGGTGCCAGTCTACCCCATGCCCAGGACGGACTGGCTTCTGGCACAATTGGGTCAGGCAGAGTGGTTTTCGAGTTTCGACCTGTCTCAGGGTTTTTTTCAAATTCCTGTGTGCAAAAAAGACATTCCCAAGACCGCCTTCATCTGCCACCAGGGAACCTTTGAGTTCACACGGATGCCATTTGGGGTGGCGGGGGGCCCAGCCACCTTCCAGACCTTGATGGACAGGGTTCTGGACGGCATAAATCACCAATTCACCATGGCATTTATGGACGACGTCCTCGTGTATTCGAATACTCTGGAGAGCCACGTCACGCATGTGCGGGAGGTGTTGCAGCGCATCAGGTCAGCGGGACTCACCATCAATCCAGACAAGGTCCAAGTCTGCCGTCGGTCTCTGAAGTTCCTGGGCCACGTGATCTCCCCGGGGGAATGCAGACCCGACGATGAGAAGGTGCTTGCGGTGTTGGACTATCCTCGGCCCAGCACAGTCAAGCAACTGCAGGCCTTCCTGGGGTTATCCGGCTACTACCGGAGCTTCATTCCTCAATTTTCCATTGTTGCCCGACCACTCACAGACCTCTTGAGGAAGGACCATAAATGGCACTGGACTCATCGGCAGGAGCAAGCATTTGCCGCACTCAAGGAGTCCTTGGCCCATGACGTGGTTGTGAGTCTTCCCGACCTGAATCAGCCCTTCGTCGTCGAGACTGACGCCAGTGGAGTTGGAATTGCGGCTGTGCTGCTGCAGAGGGGGCCCGACCAGCTACAGCCAGTGTCCTTTATCAGTAGGGTGCTGACTGAGTCTGAGCGGAACTACACCGTTCAGGAGTGGGAGTGTCTCGCGGTGGTTTGGGCTGTGGACAAATTCCGACCCTACCTGGAGTTCACAGAGTTCGAGATCCACTGCGATCACTCCTCACTGGCCTGGATGTTTAGTACGGACCAAGCCTCACCAAGAGTCAAGCGATGGGTTCTTCGGCTTCAGGGCTTCAACTGCAAGATTAAGCACAGGAGAGGGCTTGCAAATGTCCCAGCCGACGCCCTAAGCAGAGCTCCGCTTCAATGTATGGACACTCCTGGACACAGCCTGCCCGAGACGCTTTTCCCCATTGCTGCCCCGGAGAATGAGTGCCAAATCAGTTTCGAACCAGCTGCGACAGTGTCCATGATGGACGATGCCACAGTCCTGAGTGACCCGGGAAGCCTGGTCCAGGAGCAACATCAAGACGCCCTTTTGAACAAGCTCAGAATGGTGATGCAGGGAACGAAGCTCCCAGACGACAGTACAGACCAACGCCTACTGGACGACCTGGCTGAGACAACAGAGCTGGAGGCCAATGGGTTGCTCGTTCAGCACAGAGGTAACAAGAAGGTACCCTGGCTCCCGGACCAACTTCGCCAGTTAGTGCTCAAGATGGCACACGACCACCCCACTGGAGCTCACGCAGGGTTTTTCAAGACCCTGAAACGTGTTTCTGAACGCTTCGTCTGGCTGGGCATGCGAGCCGATGTATCCAAGTACGTCCGGTGCTGCCAGGTATGCCAGCGGACAAAGGCCCGCCGCCAGAGACCTGAGGGGCTTATGAGCAGCCAGTGGGCCACTTCGCCCATGGAGGAGCTCAGTGTGGACATTGTGGGACCTCTGCCATCCACGCCTCGACGCCACAAGTACCTGCTTGTGGTAATTGACAAGTTCACCAAGTTTATCGAGCTATTCCCGCTGCGCGCAGCAACAAGTAGCAACATTGTGGAGTGTATGGTGCAGGTGTTCTGCCGTCACGGCACACCTGTGACCATATCTAGCGACAACGGGAAGCCCTTCGTGAGCACCGTATGGCAAGGTCTCCTTAAGCACTGGGGCATCAAGGACCGCCATACGGTGCCTTACCGACCGGCAGGACAAATGGTGGAGCGCCACAACGGCACAGTGAAAGAGTGCCTCCGAGCCTACTGCTCCGACCACAAAGACTGGGACCGTCACATCCCCGAGATCGCCTTCGCCATGCGCACGGCTGAGAGCGTAGTGACGGGATACACGCCAGCGTTCCTGTGTTACGGTCGGGAACTGCGCACCCCGTGGGAGCAGCCAGGAGGCAAGGACGACACTGAACCGCCTGCAACGGCTTGCCATGCCTTTGCTGCTGAGGTCACCAGGTGCCTTCAGGATGCTCTCAGCTTTGCAAGAGAGCACCAGGAGGCAGCTAGGCAGACCCAAAAGGCCAACTACGACCGACACAGGAAGCCTACAACAATAAAGCAGGGTGACCTTGTCCTGCTGGACAGCCACACACTGAGTAATGCTGCCAAGGGCATCACGGCCAAGCTTGCGCCGCGGCGCTCTGGGCCCTTCCGGGTGGCACAGTGCTTGGGCGAGAATGACTTCTTACTGAGGGACCCAACTACCGGACGTCGCCGCGGAGTGGCTCATGCCGACCAGTTGACAGCCTACCACGAAGATCGACCAGATCCCGCTCCTGCAATTTCACGATTGAAGGGGGAGACCTGTAAGGAGTGTGAGGAGTGTGTGGCGCCGGCGACAACCTGAACCGTGTGGGGACACTCCTTCCCTAAGGGGGGATTCCTAGGGACAACGCTTGTCCCCGCTCCCGGGGGTCGCGGGAAGCAGCGAGACGGGGGGCAGTGGAAAATGGCGCGGAGGGAATAAAGGAGTGTTGCAAGCTCACGTGAGACTTATGTGAAAGTGTCCGCTCTGCCGAGGCCGAGCGTGACAGCATCACTGATCCTCTCTTGAGGTATTTCGATTTTTGCGATATACCGCGCTAAACAATCTGAGAAAGACAAATAAATTAATAAATAAATATATACGTATATATATAAATCCACACCCTTTTTCACCCTTCAAAAAGTGGAGGGTGTTCAATGCATCTACACCTCCTTGTATGATTGAAAAGGTGTGTATTATGTCAAAATTAGGGCGCTGAAAAGGTGCAGCATTGGGTGTACATCTCTGGGACACCAATTATCACCCAGGGTGTAAAAATGTTTAGTATGTACTTGGCGCATCAATCTGAAGTATAATTTTGATATTCGAGATCCTGGAGGTCAAATGAAAACAATTCGAGAGACTTACCCTGGAAGCGCGCCGACGAGAATACAAAGTATATAAGGACCTGTTCAAATAGGACACTTCAGAAATCGTGAGGCGACATCCGCTATCCAGCCCGTTTTTTTTTTTTTTCGAAGTTTGTTTTTGTTTTTATGGGGGATTGGAACATGCTCATCAGGTGGGTCCGGACAGCCACTGATAGGATACTGTAGGCTGTTGGTCAATCGCTCAATGTCTCCTCTGGTCCCGAAACCGGGAAAGGGAAAGGCTGTGTTGTTGGCAGCCCTTCCCTTTCCGATGGCGTGTGACGTCAAGCCTGACGAGCACCGAGGTCACCGAAAAGCGGAGGAAGCGAGGGGGAAAGTCTTCATGTTTGCTCGGTGGTCTTGAAACCAGACTTGTGCCTATCTCAAATACTCTACTCAAGATACTGTATCTTAAATACTTTTGGAGTATCTTGGTATCTTGCAAATACCTTTGATGGAGAGTATTTAATACTCTATCTTAATTACAATTCCGAGTATCTTGTACTCATTATCTTAAATACATTTTTGACATTCCGCCATTTTCCGAGTTTTCGGTATGAGTGGCGATGGGCGTGGCACTGAGCAAACGTGAGACATTCTTTTGAGCAGCCGAGTCCTGTCGCTAGCTCAATTCAACTTCGGCTGACTGTACACGCTGGGCTCGTGAAAATATCGCTTTACCGACTGTGACTCACTCATTATTTCAGCCGAAGTTCGAGACAGATGAAGGTTCTCCTACTACTCCCAAAGGCGCCTTTTGTTTCTATAGAGTTTCCCCCAAAAGAATCCGCTACGCAAAGGTGTGGTTTTACGGAAATAAAGAATGCAAAAATATTCCAGAAGCGGGACTCCTTAATGATCGAAAAAACTGCGCCGACTTGACATAAAAAAATAAACAATTTAATCCCGACGTTTCGTCTCCCATGCAGGAGAGACATCATCGAGTGAAACCTTCGAAGCGGGAATGAGAGAAAAGACTTCGACGGTCCTACTTAAGCAAATCCGCGTACACATCGGGAGGGGGCCGCGGTTGGAGTTACAAGCCGATGAGTCAACTTCGGATAAGCCGCTGATTCGACGAACCTGCGTGGACCCCACCTGCTTGTTCACGCGCCAGGTGGACGCATTCTCAAAGTCGAGACTGTGACCCGTATTCCAACAATGGTCTACGAGTTCTGTGCTTCGCTCTCGCTGGCATGCGTGGCCTTCGCCGCGCTCCCTTTTGTGTTCTTTTAGGCGGGTGCAGCGCCTCCGGCGCTCTCTGCCCCAACGGCGAGGATGCCGTCACAGTCCCTGGGCAGTTCAGTCTACCACACAACGCCACTACTGAGACTCTGGGGGTGGCATCTTTGGGATTTTCGAGCATGAGGTCACGCAGGTTTGCGTCATGGCGTTTCAAGCCCGCGCGGGCTGATTCAGGGGCAGGGGACTCTGCGGGCAGATTCCAGAAATGCCTTTCAAAATAGGGTATTGTTGCTTGCCCTGTCCTAAGTGGTCCATTGTCCTGACTACTTGCTTGTCCCATCTGTTTGCGCGTGTTATCAATAAAACGTTTAGGATAATTTCGCTTTCTCAACAGGTCAACAATAACAGCATCCTCAGAAGCGACGCAGTTGAGGATCGGAATGAAATCCGATTCGGACCGATGTAGTAGAGTTTTTGCTACGACAGCCTTTTCATGTTCGGCAGGATGATGTGAGTTAAAGCTTAAGAGGTTGCCTGTGTCGCAAGCTTTGCGGTACACTGTTGTATCTAAGCGACCGGTACTATTTCGGAACACATTAACGTCCAGAAAAAGGCAGCGCGCAGTTCTGAACAGCTTCATGCGTGAATTGTATTGATGATTCAACGCTGTTTAAAGCTAAGTGAAAGTGTCAGCAACATGGTCCTTGTTTAAAATGACAAAGGTGTCGTCTACATAACGTTTGTAAAACCCAATCGGAGTGCGCATTCTGTTCAAGGACAGTTTCCTCACATACTCCCTTAACAAGATTTGCCATTGTAGCAAATTGGAGCTACCAATGGACATCACTTCGATTTGGTGAGTAAATTTGTCCGCGACACGTGAAGATGCGACTGTTTAAGACAAAAACGCCTTGCAAATTGCAATATCCTCCACCGTTAACGATGTGCGTGAGGAGGCTGTCATCCCTACGTAGGCGCGTGTTCGGCTATCTCAGCAATGACCCGAAGAGGTGGGAACATTCGTAAACAAGGACACAACATCCATCAAATGAAACCATTATGTCGTCTTCGTCTAGGACGTGATCCCGAACCAGGCCCACGAATTCTTGGGAATTACGTACTGTTAAACCGACACACCACCAGTGACCGGGGTGATGAGTTCAACCAGATATTTTGACGAGATTGTGCCATCCAGGAGAACCAATAAATGAAACAATAGGACGCAACGGGCACTCGGGTTTGATGAATTTGGAGGACCGTACACTGGGCTAGGTGTGAGATCCGTCAGAAGAAAGAAGACGACGGTACGTGGCATCGATCTAGACGTTTTTCTTCTTTTTTGGATCCTTGGAGGTGCATTCCTGAGAGGGTCCTCTCAGATTTAGGAGTCGGGTCCCGTGGTAACGTCACAAAATGCGCTGTGTCGTCAGAATTACCTGCATTTTTCATAGTAAATTTCTTTATCGAGTATCTGCGAAGTGCCTTTCCCCTTATCAGCTGTAAGAATGATGAGTGATTGATCCCATTTAAGATCCCGTCGTGCTGACTATGCTCCACCTTGCTCAGATTAGATTAGGCGTTTGTACTTTAGCATTGTTAAGCATAGTCGATATGCGGCTGCGGGCCAGATTAATCCCGGTCGTATACCTGTAGGTGACGAAGTGCCTCCTCAAATTTCGATTATAAAGTCTCTTTTGGGAACTGCGCGTGGGGCCAGACCCGAAATCAAGACCTTTCGAAGAAGACTTACCTGTGACCAGCGGACGGCTGCATGGAGGACAAGTTGCTTAGACCACTGATGCCGGTGGTGTGGGGGCCTTTGGAGGTGGTTGGGACAGTTTCTTGTCGTGGGTGTCCGTGCACTTGATGCTTTTCCATTTCTTCTGCTTGCTTCACTTGCAGAGTAATTCTTGACGACACAGCGCATTTTGTGACGTTACCACGGGACCGACTCTAAATCTGAGTAGATCCATGATGGAATCACCTCCGCTTGATCTAAAAGAAGAAACGTCTAGACGATGCCACCGTGCCGAATCGTCTTTTTTCTTCTGACGGATCTACTACACAAGAGGTGTATGGTCTCCCCAAAATTCGCGAGCCCGAGTGCCCGATGCGTCCTACTGTTGCATGCTATTGGTTCTCCGATGTACAATCTGTCAGAATATCTGGTTGGACTGCATCCACTCCGGTCTGGGAAAACGTGTTCGTATTGATGTGCATTCCCGAGAATTCAGTGGGCTGGCTCAGGATCGTCCTAGACGAACACGACATGGTTTCATTTGATGTTGTGTCCTTGTTTGCGAGATGTTCCCACCTCTCCGGGCTGCTGGAGAGTAGCCGGCACACGCCTACGTAGGGACAATGACAGCTCTCCGCATCGTTAACGGTGGAGGATATTGTAATTCTGCTGTTTTTGTATCTTAAGCAGTCGCAATTTCACGTTTCGCGGACAAATTTATCACCAAATTGAAGGATGTCCAATGGGTTCGGCAATTTTCTGTTGCAATGGCAAATCTGGTTATGGAGTATGTGGAGAGCTGTCCTTCAACAGAATGCGCCGCCAGTGGGTTTGCCACCGAACGTTATGCTCAGACGACACCTTTCGTCGTACCAAGCAAGGACCATGTTGCTGACTTCCACTTCCAGCTTTAGGCAGCGTTGAATCATCGTGATACAATTCCCGCGGTTGAACAGAACTGCGCTGCCTTTTCTGGACGATAATGATGTTCCGAAATGGTACCGGTCGCTTGAGATGCAGCAGTGTACCACCAAAGCTTGCGGCACAGGCAACCTGCTACAGCTTTGCTCACATCATCCTGTCGAACATAAAAGGGCTGTCGCAGAAACGCTACTATGCTCCGTTTCAGCTTCGTCGAAGAGCGCATGCCAAAGCTACGCTCTGGCGGGCCAATCACACACGCGATCTCGCACCGCTTTGTATCACTCCGCTCCGCCACTGGTCGTCCACGCCGCCGCGCTCGCCCGTGGCATTTCGTCTGCTACGGGTGTAGTCAGCTGGTCTCGATACTGGGCGCAGGGTCAAAGTGCGCACTTTCCGCGTGCTGAAATTTAGTCACAGGGGATGCCGAGCGATATGTCCAGGTACGTGAGGCTGGCCGCTGGCGTCTATGTCGACGGCTTGCCTGTTCGGTGCTTCGGCCTGGATTCTGAGGTGAAAGTACAGATTGCAGGGTGCCGGGATGGACCCGGCCGTTGATGTTTCCTTGTATTGTCTGGATATGCCAGGGCTCGAGGCGCAGTCCGTTCCCCGGCTTCTCGGCGTTCAATGTGATCGGCAGGTAAGGGGTGCCGTGACTTCGCCGCGTATCAGTGAAGTGTGGTGGCCCCGGGCACTGGCTGACTTACGCGCATTACGCCCGGTACGGTGCGACCAGAGTCTCCTGCCCAGATTTGAAAGCAGATCATTCATCACGACCTCTCTCGCCTGACGCCCAAACGTGCTTTGCGAAATGGCGTTGAAGCGACTCGGTGAGAAAACAGCAAGCACGTGATTCAAACCATTGCAGGAACGAAATCACACCAGAAACACCGAGCGTTGCAAACGTGTTGCCAAGCGGATGTACGTGTTTTCACCAGCTCACATGTATTTACATATATTAATAAAAACATAAACTTCAGATATTTAATTCCTTTGGTGCAAATGATTGTCAAGTACACATCTGGAATATTGTGCAATGTTTACGCACAAAACAGTTATTAAAAAAATTATACTTTTGCTGACTACTTTGTGGTGCGTAGGAATGCTCTCCTCGAAGTTGCGGCGTAGTCCCATGTTGCTGCCGCGCTCGTTGGCCTTTGAGCAACAGTATACATCGGTCAGAACGCATTTCATCTAATCCTCAATTGCGCGCTTCTGGGGGGATGCTGTTATTATTGACCTGTTGAGAAGACGGAGATTATCCTAAACGTTTTATTGATTAACACGCTGCAAACAGATGGGACAAACAAGAAGTCAGGACAATGGGCCACTGCAGGACGAGGGCAAGTAACTAATACCCTATTTGAAGGGTATTTCCTGAATCTATTCGCAGGGCCCTCGCCCGCTGAATATCCGCGCGGCTTTCAAACCCCATCGCAAACTGCGTGACCTCATTTCCGGCTACCGGTGTACACCCCAGAGTGCTCAGTGCGGCGTTGTGTATGTAACTGAACTGTCTGGGCCAGCGACGCGTCACCTGTGCGGAGACAGGCCGGAGGCGCTGCGCACGCAAAGAGACACAAAAGGGACGTTAGCGAAGGCCCGCATGCCTGAGCGAGAGCACAGAGCTCGTGGGCCATTGTTGAGCCACGGGTCACAGTTTCCGACTTTGAGAATGCGTCCTCTGGCGCGTGAACAAAGGTGGGGTCCCACCCGCAAGGTTCGTCGAGATCATGGATATCGTCGGGTGAACAATCACGCGGCGTCAACGCGGCCCCCTCCCCGATGTGTACGCGGATTTGACTCAAATAGGACTGTCGAAGTTTTTTTCTCTCATTTCCTGCTTGAAGGTTTCACTGATGACTGTCTCCCGCATGGGAGACAGAAACGTTGATTAAGTTGTTTATTTTTGTTATGTCAAGTCGGCGCAGTCTTTTTGATCGGAAATAAAGATGCCACCCTGAGGCGCAAGCAGAGCGAAGGAAACGACCTACGAGAACAATGCCAGGCTAGAGTGGTCAAAGAAAATGTAACAAATAGAAAAAAAAAATGAGAAGTGGACACACACAAAAAGTAGACATTTTTGTCTTTGCTTTATGCATATTCGGCCCCACTTAAAAGGAAACGTCGAGTGTTTTTTCTTTTTTTTTCTTTTCTTTGTGTTGTCAGTCCGGCACTTATTGCTCTCGTGAACATGTCTGCAAGCGAACGCTGGTAAGCGGCGAGACAGTATAAGGCCTTTTCACTGCCTCTATACTTCCCGACCGCCAAGTAGGCATATCCGGTATGGGCGACTAAAAAATGTTAAAACGTTTCAACCTGCGGATAGCAAAAAAATAGAGGGAGAGAAAGCGAGAATGGTTGACTTGGTTACGCTTTTTTCCTAAATGCATTCTATTGGCGTTGGCGACGGCAAAACAATGTTTTCGCCCATACTGGAGGCGAGGACGATTCAAGACGGCGGCACCGGTGCCAGCACGATTGCCCCGCGTGCAGAGATCCCTGTCGCAAAAGCCCGCGTCAGTAGCCCCGTTTCCAAGAGCCCCCGCGTTCCAGTACTGACCCGTCCAGTAATCCCCACGTGCCAAAAAGCCCCGTCCTCAACACTGCCCCGTTCCACCCTCTTCAGCGCTTCGGCCAGCATTGTTCCATGTTCCATGTCCCATGTTCATGGTCCACCACTAGAGGCTATTTTGCAAGTGAAGAAAGAAATTTGGATCCACCAGCGATGCACTCCTCTGTCATGGGAGGCATACTCAGACGCAAAATTATAGACTATATCTACCTAGATCAGTACGAATATTTTTTTGAGACGACGTAAAAGAAGAAGAAAAAAGAGAGGAAAATAAACTGGGTGTTTGGTGCTGTGATAAGTATAACGTACATGCCGTACGGTTTTAACAATTTTGACAGAACCCACTTCGTCGAGACTGCGAATCCGCGCGTGCTTCAGAAGTCAAAGGAGAGCTTCGGTTCAATGCTTATTGATAATGGCTCTAACTTCAAATGTTTTGCCAGGGCTGCTATTTTTTTTTGCTTGTTTTTACTTCTGACATCGCAAGACTGTTGAATATGTTTAGTGCAGGCCTGAAGGGCGGGAAGTTTTATCCAGTTTGTCCTTCGCCTGCAGTTACCTGCTACGGCATGATTGCGTTACACAAGCTCGCGTGCACGCACTGTGTCAGTTAAAAGCGGAATGCTCCGTTGCTGCTGTTCAGGACCCGGCCATCTGACACAGGGGATTTCGCGTTATGGGCTACTGAAGCACTGGGGCTTTTTACCGAAAGCGGGGCGAAAGGATCGGGGTGAC
This sequence comes from Ixodes ricinus, assembly GCA_037355805.1. Taxonomy (NCBI): domain Eukaryota; kingdom Metazoa; phylum Arthropoda; class Arachnida; order Ixodida; family Ixodidae; genus Ixodes; species Ixodes ricinus. The sequence goes on along the minus strand of JAZHYW010025649.1, from coordinate 76,643 downwards.
GTTTGCACGCAGGGCATTTGACCTGGGGCTTTTGACATCAGGTGCTGGTGCACCACCCGGCAGCGCCCTTGAGAAAGGGTCTACCGGAAACGAACTGCAGGAGCTGGACGAGCTCTCAAAATGCGACGTTGGGGACACCCCCAACGTCGAGTGCTTTTCTGAGCGCAGCCTACTTGGCAGAAGGTGCGACCGCTGCCGACTATTATGAGGTTCTCTTTGTTTTCATTCCTCAGATCCGGTGTCCCAAGTTCGTTTATAGTGGGATTCGACGATGCGTCTAAGGTGCGCCGCAGGATGTGATGATAGCCGATGTCCACTATTGGCGAAGCGCTCTGACCACGTTTGTCAATCCCACACCTCGGTGTTTGCAACACAAGGCCTGCCTCACGCTGCCCAGAGGCCTTGTGGGCACTGTTCGATGACATCTTTTTTTAATGGGCGCGCTGTACTAGCAGTGTAATGAAAATTCCAACAATTAGTGAAGTGACGTTAAGTGCCGGATCTCCCCCGAAAGCAGTCGTCAGAGGATGCGAGCTTTACCCACTTGGGCTTTTATGCTGAGCTGGGCGCCGGCTGCAGCGCTGCATTGTTCGCGCGAAGCCAAAGTGGTAGCGCAGAGCCGCTCCCTCCCCTCACCCGGAGAGACACGAACTCCAGCCGAACGCTGACGCCGCGTTCGGTGCGGTCAGCCGAGCGCTGATGCCATTCGCAGGTTGTTGTTCCTCATCCAATCGGGTCTAAAGTGAACCGCCCGGGGCGCCACGGTCTGATCTCCTTCCCAATAGTTCGAAGCGACTCCTTTCTTGTTGTCGCAGAAATGTTTGGTAACATCTATCAGTGATATTGCCAAGCGCGTTGCCCACAGCGAGCGCGTGGCCGAATGGTTACCGCGCTTGGCTCTCGCGCGGAGACTCTCGATGCAGGCTCCGGGTTCACGATACCAGAAAGCGGACTTCTATTTTATTTATTCCTTCAACTTGACATTCTGGTAAGTTCGAGAAATTTTGTCGTCTGATCGAGTTACCAGTGTCCTGGCACGCCGAACTTTCTACCGAATCTTCCAGAAGCCCACGCTGGGTACAAAAGGTGCTCCGAGTGGCGGTCCGGAGAGTCTCGCCCCGGCGGGTCGATCCTGCTGTTTCGCCGACATCGACGCCTGCTGTATCGCTGTTCTCTATTTTGTTTTGCAGGACTCAAGTTTGCCCCCATTGAGCGTTTACGTTTCTTCAGTTATTCGCCGCCTCATCATTTATCATTCGTGACAATATTTTGCTACTTTACTAGTCGGACTGCGTAAATAGCCCTACGATACTTTTTTTTTTTTTGTTGTTGTTGCGTGTTAATAAGTCATTTTAGCAACCGAGATTTGCGTAGCTGCATAATTTGATGCGCTGCCAATGACGTCGATACAAGTCAAGCAAAGCTGGAGTATCTTCAAAAGTAACTGAAGTACATTCCTAAGTATTTGTACATCTCCTCAAGATGCTTTAGAATGAAAGTAACCCGAGTGGTATTTTAAATACCTTATGAGGCAGGTATTTAGTAACTTAACTTGAATACTTTTATCGAGTATTTTGTCCAACACTACTTGACACTTAGACGGTATCGGACTGCCGCACTTTGCCTGACCGATTTCGAATTCCACGACTTTTGACGGTGCTCGACCTCGTACGTTTCTAAAGTCTCCTGTTTGGACAGCCCGTCAGAGGGCTCGCAGACGTCACAAGGATATGTCTTGAATGTACACCTCTTTAGACAAATCTTTTTATGAACGGTCGCGCATGTCTCAGAGAATAGTGTTTTTTTTTTGTTAAGTGATACGAGAAGTTTGAAATTTGTCAAGAATAAGCTTTTTACGTTTTCGGCCAAAATGCTCAGTATAGACGCAAATGTCTTTAAACACCCATTATGCATTAAAACATTTTAAACAGACAGGATTGAATCTTTATGGCGTCCTGGACATCGAGGAGAGCCTTCCCCATGGAGCTCGGCTGTTCAGAAAACTCGGGATACCTCAGAGAGCTTCCGCTTCGAGCCCGTTCTCCTGTCGGACAGCACGCTCGAGCACATCTTCATGCGGGCCGAGCCGAGGAGCTCGAAGGAAGACCAGCGCCTCGTCGTCGCCGGTTGTCCGGCCAGGATCGGAGATCGGCTCCCACAAGCTAAGGGCTTCTCGACGCAGCTTGTCCATTCTTCGTCCAGCCTGCTGGGAATACCTCCATCTCCTGAAAGGGGACGCTAAACAGAAAGGCACTCTATATACGCTGTCAGCCTTGTACGTTCCCGCGTCAATTGCCTACGGCTCGCGCTGTCTGGAATTGTATTGGATCACACTAATTCAGTTGAGAACGCGCACAGAAAAGAAAAAAATCATTCGCGTGCTTCATGATTGATACCGTCAACCTAATTATGACTTCAGATACGAAAGGATATGCAGTCCAGTGAAGTTAGGTACTCTGCACAAAAGGAGAACGGTGCACGATTTGATATGTTCTTGTCTAAGGTGATGAACGCATAGATTTACCCTGCATGCTGCAGCTACATCTGCTTACGTGTTCCTCTGAAGGTCTACTAGACTGTGTTCATTGTTCTATCCTCTCATTCGGATCGTGCAGTACCCGTGACTCACTTACAATTCACATATAACCGTATTGAACCGCTGCGACTACTACCCCTGAGATTTCGTTTTATGACATGCGTTGCTTTCGACAGTATTAATGTCAATGTTTTATTTTAACTTTTTTTTATTTTGCCATTATGTTTATCTCTTTTTTTAATATTAGTGTACGAGGAGTTGAAAAGCCCACCATTAAGGAGTCAAGCCGTTTCTGGTCACTAAAAATAATTAATGAATGAACTAATACTTAATTAAATTATTAATTAATAAAGTTATGCGGGCGGAAAGAACTGGGTTTCATTTTCTAGATGGAACCCGGTACAAATTTTACAATAGGGCGCCTCAACGCTTTGGGTGACCCAAGCAGCTTGGGGCGTCGCAGTACGCGTGCGCAGAAGGCCTGCGCATGCTTTGTGTAGCGCCCCTCAGGTGCCCCCAAGCGTTGGGGGCCCCTATTCAAATAAGATATCGCCCTCGATCGTGCTCGACCAAGGATGACAGTCCCCGAGTGATAACTTTTTGTGTGTTGTCTTTGGTCTTGTGCACAGACGCCGAGGTAATAGTATACCCTGGCACATGAATATTGCGGAGAAAACCTCCGGACGCTGCTCGGCAACTTAAACGAGGTACCGTGTCCTTTCACCGAGTTCTTTTCAAGGGAACCCTAAGGTGCATACCCATGGCGGTGCTGCATCGAGGAACACGCAACGAAGTTTCCCCCAACGAGAGTAATGGCTACAACGTTAAACATATTAAATCTGGTTTTGACATCTAAGCCCAACCTAATTGGTTTGATTACTTACCTTCCTGGCCTTAGTGACCACCTGGTATTACATTTTACTTTGTGTGTTCCTTCAAGTGGTTTCAGAAATCAAAAAAAAAAGTTATTCGAGACTAAGCACTGCATGGGCCTGGGCAAGCCCAAAAGCCCGAGCCCGCCTCGGCCCGCAGGCCGGCCCGGGCCGGCGGGCCGTGGCTGGGCGGTGGTGTGCCGCAAATCCTAAATTGTTGATAACAAAAGTGTGCTCATTGATATTTTAGGTTCAATGAAAACAAACAAGCGAAATGCAAAATCCCTACAACGCCGTTAAAAAAAAAAAGACGTTTTGTTTTTGGAAAGTTTTTACGTGGATAAAAGGAAACGTATGGGTTCCACCAGCATAGTGCGAAAGTGCAGTCAAGAAAACGAAGGCACTCAAGTCGCAGGGTACAACATGAGTGACTTTTTCCTCTGCATTTCTAACTAAAAAAAAATTGTGGTGCCTTAGCTCGGCTATGCCAGGATATACGTAGCGTAAGCTTATGCGCACAAAATGAGAGGCGCTATCAAGCGGCTCCGGTGCAGCGTCAGACTTGGTTACTGCGCCACGCAGGCGGACAGCTGGGCACGCGGCGGGGCGGCGGCGGCACCGGCACGCCAGCTGTGCGCCGTGCGACGTCACTGCTCCTCGCGCTTGCGCAGACCGGCGAGGCGCGCGCGCGTGGGGGTGGCGGAGCTTGCGGCGACGGCGGCTCCGCCCCGCCAGCTGTGTGCTGTGTGACGTCACTGCTCCTCGCGCTTGCGCAGCACGGAGCACGGCTCATTATGAGAGCCACGCGAAACTGCTCAACCTCGGCCAGTGTAGCTCAAGCTACAAAAAAAAAAAAATAATAATAATAAAAGGAAGAAATTTTGCACTTTGCGCTGGGGCCCTCTGCAACCAAATATAAGGTAACTTACTCTGCAACCAAAGATAAGGTAACTACCATAGATAATTTTATGCTTATACAGCCTTTTGAAGATGCACTAGGGTGATTGTGATTGCTTCCTTACAAAAACATGCCTAGAGGAAAGTTCTCTTTGAAACGGATGGAACAATGAAAAGTCCAACATCTCTTCAAAAAATGCATAAATAAAATATGGCTCAGTTTCTTTGTTGTTGATATTTTTCTCAAAATTATTTGCTGAAGTGCATGTTTCGCCCATATTCTCGAAAATGCATCGTTCAAGTCGGGATATTTATCGCGTCAAAAAACTCGGTCCAAGATTATAAGGAATTTAAATCGAATATGCTCGCTTTATGCTGGGCAGTTTTGGGCTAAACTTTTTCGGGCTCATGTATATAATCTGTCAGGCTCGAGCCGGGCTCAGGCTTATATTTAAAAATTTTTTGTCGAGCTTGGGTTTGGCTCAAACTTCTGTCTAAATATTCTGCCGGGCCCGGGCTCGCCGTGTGTCTTCCGGCCGGGTCGCGGGCCTGAATCAGATTCTATCGGGCTCGGGCCGGGCCCGGGCCATGCTCAGCCAGGCTTGAATTGCGGCCCGTGCAGTGCTCTATTCGGGACTGCAGCAAAGCCAATGTCGATGCCAATAATGTTGAATTATGCAGTTTTCTGGATGTCTTTCTTGATAACTTCTCAGAGCGATCTGTCGAAACTAATTACTGGACGCTTTTTAAGGAAACGATGATTTCGCTCACGGAAAAATGCATACCTCTGAAAACCATAATTGGAAATTCTACTTCACCGTGGTTCAATTGGGCGCTTCTGTGAGGTTATCGAACAAAAAGAAAAATGTTTATTTAGAGCTGCCAGGCTCACGTCCTGCCCAGTTCGCTTCCATAATTATTTCAGTGCCGCTGAGTGTTCGAAGAGCGCAGTTTAGAGTGCTAAGCTCAACTTCCTCCACAATTTACTACCGTCTATGTTAAGAAAAATAATCGGCGTCAATTCTGAAATGTATTGTCCCACCGAGATATAGGCCTGCGTGTATTTTACTGAAAACACTTGACGAAACTCTGGTCGAGGAATCTTTATGTATTAAAATGTTTCAAGAAGTGTTTATTAGGTATTTTTTCTAGCACCCCATCAGTGCAAACGTGAGCTATCATGTTGATTTCTTCCCGTGAATTGATCCCATCATCATTTCTTCTCGATGGTGTTCTGAGCATTATAAATGGTCTAAAGCTGTACTCGGTGAACGGAATAAATGAAATTAACTCGAATTTGTTTCAAGCTACAAATCAATACACTTCTGTAATCCTTGCACATATTTTTCAGCAATCACTTGAGACATCATTGGTACCAGACGACTGGAAATTCGTAAAGTTATTCCCCTGCCCAAATCTGGTAATAAGCACGTTCCTATCAATTGTAGACCCATCTCACTAACCATCGTTCACCGTAAAGTTTTTAACACGTACATAATCTATACGCAACTCGTTAACTTCCTAGAATCCAATTATTTTCTTTTCCGCAGCTCAATGTGGCTTTAGACAACTATTTATCTTGTGAAACGCAACATGATCACCAGCGACTTTCATTCAGCATTCGACCTGAGGTGGACTGCGTATTTCTAGGCTTCGCCATAGCGTTTGACAAGGTCAATCGCCATAGCGTCGACATTGAGTTAGTAAATTTAGCATCGACTATAACGTGTTAAACTGGTTGGCATCATTACTAACGAATCGCTCGCAATTTAAGTCATACGTGTTCATTTTTAATTCGAACAGATTATTTTAAAAAAATCCGTAAAAGATGCACTGATACGGTTTGTGCAGGTGAGTTATACGGCCAGGGTACATTATGTGGGTGGCTAATCGTTGCGATAAGTCGGCTAATTAATTAAAATTCGTTGATTAACCTTTTAATTAGTGGAAATAAACATATGGTTCCATTTGGAAACTTAGAGAGCATCATCGAAAACCACTAAATCAACTTTTTTGAGCAACGACTTGAAGCTCGTGGGAAACTCGGGCGCGCCAAGTTACCACTCGTGAAGCAGGCGCAAAGCTACAGTTGCGGAACGCGATAATGATCTATTTATAATCATCCGCGTTCCGCCACTGCTGTCTTTGGGCCTGCTTCAAAGCTGGTAACTTTGGCGCGCCCTCGAGTTTCCCACGAGCTTCAAGTCGTTCTAAAAGAGTTGATTTAGTGGTTTTCGATGACGCTCTCTAAGTTTCCAATTGGAACCATATGTTTATTTCACTAATTGAAAGGTTAATTAACGAATTTTAATTAATTAGCCGACTTATCGGAACGATTAGCCACCCACATAATGTACCCTGGCCGTATAACTCACCTGCACAAACCGTATCAGTGCATCTTTTACGGATTTTTTTAAAAATAAATCTGTTGGAATTGAAAATGAACACCCGGTATATATATATTTAATGATTTTGATTCACAAAAACTAGAACATGACCTAGATTCCATACTACACTGGTGTGAACACTGGTCAATGGCGCTTGGGGTATCGGTGGCCGAGTGGGCTAGCAGCGCACACCAGCTCGGAGCACGTGGAGCGAAAGCTCGCGCTGCCCACGTGCGCGTTCAATCCCCACCCCTGCCCGTTTCGATCTGGATGAGCATCGTACCGGCGTGCGGTCGTGTATCACTACTGCGTGGTGCACGTTAAAGACTCCAGGCTAAGCGGCTCGTACTGCACTGGCTAGATTGTTCATCTACAGCGAGTGACTCGTCGCATCTTTGAAATGGCCAGCTGACCAACTATACACGCTGTCTAAATATCCCCACAACCCCAATTATTATTATTATTAACAAAATGCCAAAAAATGGGCGTAACACGTAAAGCCAAATTTCGATTTTGCTTATAGAATTAATGACACACCCCTAGAACTTGTAGACTCATACAAGTATCTGGGCGTCATTTTAAGTGCAAAGCCAATCGAATGCTTGGGTTTCTCAAACTTTGCTTTTATCTCGCCCCATCATGATTGAAATTATTTCTTTATAAAACACTAGTTAGGTCCAAGCGAGAGTATGCAGCTTCCATCTGGGATCCCTCTACCAACTACCTCATCGATTCTCTTGAAGGTGTTCAGAACAGAGCTGCACGCCTCATACTGGCCAATAATTAACGGCACTGCAAGCGTAACATCAGTGATAGTTTGTTACTCCTAAGCCTCGCACATCGTCGCACAGTTTCTCGTATTTGTCTTTTTTTCTTAAAATCGATCACCATATTCCTCAGCTCAAAACACAACTAATGACCCCCCCCCCCCCCCCTTACTTTGTTTTAGCACGCCTTGATCATCGTCACAGACCAGTGCCCCATTTTGCCACTCTAACATTTTTTATGACTCTTTCATTCCCAGAACTTCGAAAGACTGGGACCGCATTACCCGCATCGATCACATCAATGAATGACCACGCACTTTTTTTTTGTACATCTATTACCAATGTTCCCTCTTTTTTAACAACTGTATGTATTGGAACAATGCATACAATAGTTAAAAAAGAGCCTTTCGGGATTATATTAACATTGTTCCCACTCCCCTCTGTAATGCCTTGTGCCCTGAGGGTAAAATAAATAAATAAATACACTCGACAAACACAATCTGAAGACGCCGAACCGGAAGTTCGCGCAGCGCGCTGATCGAACTTGTGCCTCAAAAGCGCCGAGTCACCGTCGCATCAGCACGATCGGCGCGCTCCGTAAACTGCGGCCCCAATGTGTTTGTCGAGTTTAGGGGCCCTGGTCTATTAATGCCAGCAGAAGTAGATTAGAACGCCGAATCTGAAGCGTCGTTCGATGAAACGTCGTTCGATGAAACGTCGTTCGATGAAACGTCGTTCGATCAAACGTCGTTTGATCAAACGCTTAAAAAATACTGAGGTTCGAAAAAAATATTTGTAACTTATATTGCGAGAGAACGAAAAAAAAAAAGGAAAATTAATGCAAAGAAAGATGGCAGCGCACAGAAGGCGAGTATTGAAATGTTCTACACACAGCGCTTTCTTCGCATTTCTTCTACTTTGCCTTGTGGGTGGTTTCATTTGAAATCGAACACGCTTGTCGGGGTGGGTCTTTCGATTTTTTTGAAAAAATATATGTAATTGCCCCATTTCTAGAAAGAACAAAACCGCTTTTCAAAATTTTTTAAAAAAATATTTTGCTTCACAAAAAATTATTGAGTGGAGCAGGGTGAAAATCTGTTTTTTACTCCGTGATTTTTCTACCCAGTTCTGTACGCTGGTATAAATACGGGAAGCATACAAAACTCACAGTAATTTTTTGTGCTCTTGTATGTTATTTCGACTATTTTTTAGTTGAAAGGAAAATAATTTTGTATTTTTGTTTATTGAGGTAAAAATGCCAAACATCGTCTCTTTGACAATCCGGTGACATCTTCAGAGCCTTGTAACTCATGAGTTATTATATTTGTCGCTCACCAAATACTATGCGGGTGTAGCCCTATACATGGGCTATCGACGGGCATAAGTTTAGTTTATTTTATTTTCACTGAATTGTTTATATAAAATTTGAAATATCGTCGAAAATGAAATTTACCGATATTTTGAACCCACTTTATTAAAAAAGGCCATTTTTTATTTCGTTCAATTTTTTTATTATTGCTGCCGATCATATGAACTTTCAATTGGCTTGATGCGATTTCCCCTTTTTTGTTGTATCTTCTCTAGAAGGAGTTGAAATCGCTCCCACGTGACAATGCGGTGACAACTTCAGAGCCTTGTAACTCATGAGTTATTATATTTGTCGCTTACCAAATACTGTGCAGGTGTAGCCCCTATACATGGAATATCGACGGGCATAAGTTTACTTTATTTTATTTTCACGGAATATTTTATATAAAATTTGAAATATCGTCGAAAATCGAAATTAACCGATATTTTGAACCCACTTTATCGAAAAAGGCCATTTTTTATTTCGTTCAATTTTTTTATTATTGCTGCCGATCATTTGAGCTTTCAATTGGCTCGATGGAATGTCCCCCTTTTTTGTTGTATCTTTTCTAGAAGTGATCGAAATCGCTCCCACTTTCTCAGAACGGCTAAACGCAGTTTCCGCAGGTCGGCTTCGCTGCAAAGACTATACTGCTTAATTGTGTGTTCAAATGCAGCAGGTAAATTCATTTTGATTGAGAACACTCGTGCTTGGCTACATACTGGTTTTTTTTTCTTAATTTTTAATGATGGCAACTGAAATTCCTCAGCCCGATCGTTAGCGGTGCAGCGGAGTTCCATTACCTTTATTCCCAAACCAAAGCAATGTGCGCCTAGCCAAAGCAAATCTACCGTAGCCAATTAAAAATAAAATCGTCAAATCGCTTTTCTATATTCCAGAAGGCTGTACAATCTTTGCATTAAGCTTGGTGCGACAAAGTGGAGAAACTAAAAGTCTACAGAGACATTAAGTGACTGCTTTCGCTGCCTTCTGTGCATGTGGGAATCGTTGCTTCTTGGCATCAGAGATATCGATCAGTCTTGAACAAAACCCAACACTTTTATTTTTAACTGCACACACTCGTTCAAACAGAAGGGCCACCGTCTCGGGTTCACCGCTCGCTCGCTTTGGCTCCAGTTTTCGTTCTGTCCGTCTCGACTTACCACGCTGTTGAACTTCTCGGCTGCATCCGACCGCTGCGGTACAAAGTTCAGCTCGCCCCCGCGCTCGATCGTCTCCGCAGAAGCAAACCGATGCCGTTGTCAAAAAGTTCCAATATTGCGTTACTCGTGAACTGGACTATTTAAAGCGCAACAACATATTGTTTTACAAGTGCATCCTAAATATATTAGCGGTAATTAATAAAAGTGTCTATTTATCGCCAATCGGTGTTTGTGTTCTGTAAAAAATTGTCTTCGGTTCATGTAAACTCTGTCCGTTTTCCTCACTTTTTTCTGCAAACTGCCTTTCCTTCTAAAAGAGGGGCAGGTGATATTACATATTTTTTTTATATACATTCTGACAACAAAAGAACAGGCAATTACATGGTTATTTGAACGCACGCGACAAGACACATCATGGATTGGCCCCCGTGCCGGATGCTTCCTGGGTGTAACGGAGATGGGTCTATAGCGCGAAGGGCCGGGCGTGCTGTACGTGCCTTACAAGCTGTGTATAGCACAAACAGATATATGACCCCGGTCTGGCTACATGAAGAGCTCGTTCCGCTTTTTCCGCCCTTTGTGCCCTGGCTTTAGACATCGGATAATGGAACATCCGCTGCACCGCTAACTATCCGACTAAAGAATGTCAGTTGCCATCATTAAAAATGAAGAAAATACAATATGCAGCCAAGCACGAGTGTTCTCAATCAAAATGAATTTACCCGCTGCATTTGAGCACACAAATAAGCAGTATAGTCTTTGCAGCGAAGCCGACCTGCGGAAACTGCGTTTGGCCGTTCTGAGAAAGCGGGAGCGATTTCGATCATTTCTAGAGAAGATACAACAAAAAAAGGGGGAAATCCCATCAATACAATTGAAAGTTCATATCATCGGCAGAAATAATAAAAACAAAATTGAAAGAAATAAAAAATGGCCTTTTTCGATAAAGTGGGTTCAAAATATCGGTTAATTTCGATTTTCGACGATATTTCAAATTTTATATAAAACATTCCGTGAAAATAAAATAAACTAAACTTATGCCCGTCGATATTCCATGTATAGGACTACACCCGCATAGTATTTGGTAAGCGACAGATATAATAACTCATGAGTTACAAGGCTCTGAAGATGTCACCGGATTGTCAAAGAGACGATGTTTGGCATTTTGTACCTCAATATACAAAAATGACAAAATTATTTTCCTTTCAACGAAAAATAGTCGAAATAACATACAAGAGCACGAAAAATTACTGTGAGTTTTGTATGCTTCCCGTATTTATACCAGCGTACAGAACTGGGTAGAAAAATCACGGAGTAAAAAACAGATTTTCACCCTGCTCCACTCAATAATTTTTTGTGAAGCGAAATATTTTTTTAAAAAATTTTGAGAAGCGGTTTTCGTTTTTTCCAGAAATGGGGCAATTACATACATTTTTTCAAAAAAAAATCGAAAGACCCACCCCGACAAGCGTGTTCGATTTCAAATGAAACCACCCTTGTATTTTTTTTCGCTGTTTTATATTTTTGTATTGCGTAATACAAGTTTTTTTTGTTTGTCTTTGGCGAAAGATTTAAGGCTTATCGATCGTATCGCAAGTGCTTGTCTGCGTCAGTGGCGTTACAAGGGGGGGGGGGGGGGCGGGGGGGGGGGGCGGACCGCCCTGGGTGCAGCGCTCGGGGGGTGTCGCGGCGGGCCCACGAGAGCGGGGGAGGGGGGGGGGGGGGGGGGGGGGGGGGGAGTCGCGGCGGGCCACGCGAAAGCGGAGGGGGGGTGGGGTGGGGGGGGGGGGGGTCGCGGCGGGCTGCCGCCCCGGGTGCCGTTGACCCTCGTGACGCTACTGGTCTGCGTGTTACCAGAATTGTTATCTTTGAAGGGTAGAACGCGGTTGCTCTATCAAGATTCCAGCTGTATCGCTCGTCGGCCTTATATTGACCATGGCCCAAATCATTCGGCGGCTCAAACTGCGATTATTCGGTGATGCGCCAGTGTCCTTTGCACAATCTTGGTCAAACACACATCCGCCGAAACCCGCGTTGTTTGATGTAGTACACGTCACAGCTCACAACTGAAGGAACAGAATGCGGTTTAAAATTAAGTCACGAGAGAAATTCGGCGAGGGTGGACCAACTAAAATGTAAAGCAGATAAACAACGTGCTATAAAATAAGTTAAACACCAAAACGAATGCCATAGTATGACCGTTTTACGAGGTAAGGAGAGAAATATTGTTTGCCATTAGAGTCGCATGAAAAAGAGAGATATTACCAAGAAAAATGCTTGCATTGTTCGGACAAGTAAAATAAACAAGAAGACACCGGCCCGCACTTGCATGAGTTGTTACTGTAATAAATATACTTCGTACCATATCAGTTTTGATGAGCTAGATGTCTCATGCCATAGCCTCCTCTATACCCACAAAGCCAGGCAGTTCAACGAAGGGAGTGCCTGGTCGCAGAATCTGGAGCGCGAGGATCTGGTAGCAGAGAGTATTTCTGGTATTCAGCGCACAACTTCTGCGGCGGCGAGGACCCGAAACGTGGTTTTCAAACGCGACGAGAACAGAACCGGTAGCGCGAAGAACGCGAGGAGCACGAGCGGACATTCCATCCCGCGGGAGAAGTGTGTTTCGGCGTCTCGCCGCAGCGGGGGCGCCCGTTACGTGACTCTCCTCTCATCCGTTGTCTGCCCTCTACCCTTTGACCTTCGGCGACCGCGTCCCAGAGCCGTATATGCCGCGTCCAGAAGCGATCTACAAGGCTTTGTCAGTATAGAGGAGGCTATGCTAATGCATATATATATATATATATATATATATATATATATATAATATATAATATATATATATATATAATAATAATATATATATATATATATTATATATACTCGGCGTCAACCATTTTGTGCTACGCTGTCAAGGCTAGCTTAGCTTCCGCAGTGCTCAAACGCTAGCAAAGCTGTCTGCGCGAGCGAGCGCGAGCGAGAAGCTAGACGAGTCCATGTGCTCCGCATGCATGGGACTTCGGCAATGTGGAAGCTACGCTATGGTCATTTACGAGTTGGCAACGGCAGGGAGCCATTCGTGCACATCAAGCGTGCCGGTGCGGGCAAAGCACGAAGGAAAGCACGAAGCGCGTGTTGGATACCCTACTGAAAAATCCCATATAAATTAATACAGGAAGTCATACAAAAAAAATTCCAGTATACTTTTTTTTTTTGGAGGGGGGGGGGGGGAGGCATACAGAAACGCGTTTTCTGTATACATTTTTAGTGGGAAGTCATACAGGAAAGGCCTTTCCTCTAAACTTCTATACACGAATGAACTTCCGGTCTGTATTTTTATGCAGGAAGTACAGAAAAGTATTTCACTTGCATGTAGGAATCCGAAATGGGTAACTAAATCCTGGATGAATACGGGAAGTCAAACAGGTAAAAAATAGGAGAATTTTAAGAGCCATTAGAGGCAAAATCCTGGTGTCTACCAAATCGCGCTAGCATATTTTCACTTTTATTCATATAATGCTCCAATTCAGTTCGTTTTGAGTGGGCCTCCGGTACCACAAAACCCCGAAGTGTAGAAGGGACTGTTAACGCTGCGGGGTAGCTAAGTGGAAGCGCCTCCTCTTCGCACGCAGGGAACCCAAGTTCGATTCCCACGGACGGCGCGGGCGATCTTTTTCGAGGATTTGACAACATCGACGATAGACGCCCTACATCGCCAACCACACCGACAACTACTACAACATCAACAACGGGCGACATCTCCACTGGTGGTAAGGGCTCACATACGTTGCCATGGTCATCGTGCGTTCCCTTCGTTGGCGTGCCCCTCCTTGCGTTCCGACGAGCCAAAGACGCGTTTCGGACCAGGTTCCTGTATGTGGGCATGGATCCCGTATTCAGGATCCCGTTATGTGGGTATGGGTCCCATATACCTATACAGGATCCTGTATTCGATAACACCGCATAAAATGTATACGGGATCCCATGGTAGGAATATATACAGACCGGCCGTTCGTAAGACATGCTGTTCTCATTGGGGAGTTTTCGTAGACCGCGTTTCCCCCTCCGCTAAGCCCTCCGCAACGAAGCAGCCGCTACTGCGCTTGCGCGCCCATGGCCTTGACTGTAGAGTTCCGGGTGTTGCAGAGTGCGTTGCGGGAAGGCGAAAACGATCTACGAAAACTTTCTATTTGCTGCCTGTCCATTACAACTCTCTAAGAAAAAAAAAAAAAAAAATATATATATATATATATTTTGCGCGCAAACAGTACTTGAGCAGAAACCTTTTTGCCGCGCCGTCCACAAGGAAAGGGGTGCTTTGTTCACACAGATAAGGTCGCTTCTGCTTTTAGCTCACACAACTGGAGCACAAAGTCGCCGATAAAAACAAAAAACAAAAAACGTCGTAGTCGAGAACGCACATTTACGCTGCGGCGTGCAAGCGCGCCGCGCCGCCTCTTCAGCACTGATTAAATGAAAGACAGACGGAGTGTGTGCACTGAAACGTTTGACTATGTTCGGCGACTATAACTGTACAAAAGCTCCAGCACTCTTCCGTCAATTCGCGAATCTTGACTGATTTGTAAAAAAAATAAAAGCTAAAGAGATTGTGCTAGAATCATGCGGAGCCTCCGGGGCGGCAGTGTCTGAATTGAGATAAAAATTCCATCTACTGAACTGTCTTATGACAATAAAATGCTTATAAATAATATCCTCTGAAAGCCTTATGCGGGTTACCAAGGGACTTGGTACAAACAAGTAACTATCGATGAGCCGAGAAGTCTCGGAATTGTAATATGGTAGAAAGTTTAGCGAATCGATAGCACATGTTAAAAAAAAAAAAAATGGAGGACAAGAGGACGAAATGTACAAACAGAACGCTGACTCTCAACTGATTTATTGGAAGAAAACACACAAATCAACAAACATCACGATCATAAAAAAAAAACATCCGCCCCCGCAAGTGTCAAGCCTGATCGAGAATGCCAACTCTGTCAAATAATGCGATAGAAGGTGAACTGACGCACCTATATTTTTGCGTCGAAATATAAAAAAAGCCTCTAAAATTTCTCTAGTCATCTGTTGACTGTGTCGTCCTAAGATACTCGTTTTATTAAGAACGTGTTTGCAACCGCACCCATTACAGTATATTGCTGGTCTGTCCGATGTAAACATTGCCACAGGATAACTTAACGTTGTAAACCACACCGAGAGCGCACGGCATGCGTGAATTGCCGTGTGGTTCTTTCCAATTACAGACTATTAACCTTACCGCGGTCGACTTCTGCACAAAGACTTCGAAGGCGCCGAAAAAACAAAAAAAAAACACTGGCACTCCATGACGTTGCGCAACTTTTTTGAGGTTGTGCGAGACCTTTTGCACATAGTCAGAGTGCCAGTTGACATAGTCAGAGTGCCTTTTGCACTCTGACTACTTCCCATACACTAGCATATCAGGATTACGCAAATCAGCTAACCTTGACTTACTTTCTTTCCGTCGAAGGGTGTCACGTCTCACTCTTCTTCTACAAAATCTTTTACCACAACAACCACCTAAAAAATTCTCTACTATCACCTCCCTACCAGTATTTTCCCTCGCTTTGACCACTCATGTAAACTGCGCTCAATTACTTCGTCATCTGTCTCTTATAAAATATCGACTCTACCATCTGCTATTGACGATTGGAACGCATTACCTGACCTCATTGTAAACATGACTGACACTAACAAGATTGCTGCAGCCGTGAACCTCTTTCTTTCTGAAATACAAGTATAGGTTACAGTGTGTTTTTTATTAACTATTTTTGTTGGTGTTTTTATTGTGTTCACTCCCTTGTATAATGCCCCGTGGGGCCCTCAAGGAAAATAAATGATGATGATGATGAGTAAAACCATAGATCTCCTTTTTGGCCTTTCTCTGGCAACCTTGCACGGATCACGAAGCACTCTTACCAGGCCCTCCGCCACACCAGTCAGCAAGCCAACTGGGACAAGGACGAGCTTGTCCTCTTTGCCGACGACCAGGCTCGAGATTCTGCAAGGCAGAAGATCCTCCTCGCCATGGGAAAGGAGGAAACAGGCAACAGTGGAGAGAGTAGAAGGAGAGGAGGAAGCGAGAGAAAAGTGGAAAGCGCGAACTGGTCGCCGGTCTTTAACCTTCCTGAAAGGTCTGCGAAAGGTATCGCCATACCCTCCCCTGTCCTAAAGGCGCTGGTCCCGTACCGAAACGTCGGCACCCGAGTAGGAGCTGCACTGGCGGTCGGACCGGAGCTTCCCGCGTCGTTCGCTGGCGTCACCGCGTTGCCTCCTCGTGCAGGCTGTTATAATCAGCGCTCAGTGGGGCGCACCCCTCGACGTCAGCGCGAGCAACTTCCTCACGTGTCCGCGAGCATCGATGCGCAGATAGACTCGATAGGGAGCATGGGTCGAGCCGGCCGATAGCGGCCTCAGTGTGGCGACGTCTCTCGGGACCTCGCGCCGGGTTCCAGTGGAGCAGAGTGGCCTCGCGGCGATCATCGGCGCCAGCTCACCGAACACGCCGGAGATCCGCGCGGCGTGTGTGCCCATGGGGCCGTTGGCCCTGCGCTTGCTGCTAGCGGTCGTCGTCTCGCTGCAAGGACGAGTCGATGCCGCTGCTCAGAACGGTGAGTAGGCGCCCCGCTCGTTCCGATTTTGACCAAAAAACCCACTGAGGACGATACGATCGAGTCATGCATGGTAGCTCCTCCGCTTTAAAATATACTTGTTCTTGTTGATTTCCTTTGCTAATTAACTATAGTCAGTGACAGGTTAAGAGTTTTTAGCGGAGCAAACGCAGTAGAGGAGACTCAGCGTTCGCTCTGCTAAAGTTGAAGGAGATGGAAAGTGCTTCCCCTGAACTCTGAGCCTGTCACCGACTATATAGCATGATAGAGCCAGTAAAGTCACTAGAGGTATACTTGGTGTAAACTTTTGACACATATAGTCAAAGAAATTTTCAATAAGAAGTCAACAGAAAGTCCGCAGCTTGTCTGTTGATACTGGCCACAGAAATTCAACTGAACATTTTCAACACAAAGTAAACAAAAGATTTGCAGTTTTTCTGACGACACTCAATAGGAAGTCAGCAGAAAAAAGAAACGCAAATTAAACAGAAAGTTAACGTCTTTTGTTTTGACTCGGGCTACAGGAAGTCAACAACAACCAAACAATTTAGCCCCGAATCATCAGAAAGTCTCCAGGCTTTCTGTTGACCTGACCATGTCGAAACGAAGTCAAAGTCAAAAGGAAGTAGTCAGAGTCGATTAGAAATCAACGTTTTCGATAAAAAAAAAAAAGTCAAAAATCATTTTTATAGGAGAACGTGCAGACGTCAAACAAACCAAACACTTGAAGTGACAGTCACTCAAGCCATTCTTTGAAGCGATCTATACAGGGTTTCTGCGTTCACAAATGAACAGCCCATCGGGAACACCGCTCCTCCTTGACATCGTGACCCCGCAGGAGCCATATAAAACGGCACCAATCGTCGTTTTTCTGTGCATACTCATCCGTCGGCTCATCCAGAAGCGCACAGAGTGTGCAGAAATTTGCACTTTTCGTGTTTCTGTGCGTCTTCGAGGCTTTCAAAGCGCTCAAACGTAAAGTGAAACGACGTATGGATCACTTTATTCTTTACAAGTATAGTAATGACGTAGCCGTCTGAGTGGCGCGAGCCAACTGCAATCTCAAGTGTGCACACCATCCAGGATGACAGTTGCGGAAGTCTTTTCGTGAATGAGTCTATATATGACCATCCTGCCAGAGCGCAATATCTTGTACAAACAAATCATCGGCATTTTTTTTTCGGGGTTTCTTCTAAAAAGGCCGTTATTAAAAAATCGGTGTGTGTGTGGTGGAACGCGCTATACAAGATACCAACATTGGGGGTGAACTTTGGTTTTTGTGTATAGTTGATGAGTATGTATACAATATGGTAAAAGGAACCGTTGTCGTTTCCGCGCTAAGTGTACGCGCAATTTATACTTCTCGTGGAATCACTGTCCGCCATGAGCGCGCGCGCTCGCCACTTTAATGGCGCATTGTGAATGCGCCATAAAGGGGCGATGCAACGATTTCTGTACTTTGCACAAATACCGCTTAGAACGGATCCCGGACATTAATGACCTATGAAACACGCGTTCGTTTTTCACCCAACGCAATAGAAGTCGCAGAAAAAAAAATGAAAGAAAAACGAGCAGCGTTCACCCCCTCAACTCGCAGCCAGAACAAGCGACCACGTGATCTGGAGCCGATTATATGCCGCCAGTCTCGATCATAGCCACGCGCTGGGGTTGGCAAAGCACAGGACACGCGCTGAGTTCCAGACATTGCTATGGTTCGGCCATTGTCGTCAGTGCAGCGATTGGACACGGGCCACTACCCGAATGCTTCTCGAGCTATCGATTATCACGAGCCCAAATCGAGTGCCCACGCAATGCTCGGGTCCAATCTATGAGCCACACTCAAAATATCGTCACTCGGCGGTACTGCGATCCCCCAGTTACGTCATTAAGTTTCGCGAAGGAGAGATTGAATGAAAACGCTCGCTTTTGTCCTTGAAATTACACCGCAACAAAGGAGTTCCTTTGCCAGTGGCGTTGCGTGCGAGTATCCTTGAGTCCTACTACTAGTGTCAGTAAGCTCGTGTAAAGTGAAAAACATTCCAATTGAATATCGTTGTACCGCACCTTTAACGACCGAGAAAATGTGCGTAAACAGGGAAACTCCCCAAAAATGGAACTCAACACTTTCAAATATGCCGTTGAAAATGTAATATATACTTAAGACATCAGCCAAATCCACTAAAAAAAAGTCTCGCAATCCATTTAAAAAAGTTATCGACGTTAAAAATTGAGATTTCAATACATGTAGAATAAAATGTCCATAACGAGACCTTAAAAATAAAATCAATGACGCTTAATTTTCAACTCCCCATCGCCGCCCAATGACTATATATAGTTTCGGGCCTTCCAAAAATGACTGATGTATTGATCACAATTAAAAACGCCTTTGAAATAGCTGTTCCGTTGGAAGTCCATAATGCTCTAATAGTCACAAGTGGAGGTTCTTGAATTTAGACTTAACCTCTTCCAGTTCACGTCTTGTACTAGAGCAGCATCTGCATTTTATATGGACAAACATGAACAGGCGAAATCGAAAAAAGTGCAAATAGAAAAGAAAAAAACCTCCAGAAATGCTACGTGTATTTTGTTGTATAGACTCGTTCTTCGTCCTTTTTCGGTGAATTAAGGATTTCTTTTTAGATGTTCTCGTGGTCTCTGCAGTGATGTCTTCTCCACTTAAGGCTACGTTCACACTCTTGCGACCGAGTACGACCGAGAGAGACAAGACCGGTTTTTAATCCTCTTACGACGTCTTAGGACCAGCTCCGCAGCACGCCGCGGTCCTAAGAAATCGCAAAAGCTCAGTTTCGCCTTCTCTCGGTCTTACTCGGTGCAATGTGAGCAACTACTACATGAGTTCAGTAAATGACCTAAGGTGGACAGCACTCACTGAAGTGTTCTGCACTGAAAGTAGTTGCCACCCGTCCTATCAAATCTTTTTTTTGTCTTGTTTCTGTGGAACTTTCACGTGACTTGGTGTAACCATATATCGCTGATAAGTTATAACCGACTACTTATAGCTTTGTGCCGTTGACGTCCCGTATATCAAAGGTCGACTGCTGGTTTCAAAGAGCGAACGTTAATCAGAAGGGACATATAAATGAGCCGCTTATCGGAAGGACTAACAGAACCATCAAGCGTTCCTTTGAGAGAAAAAAAAAAAGAAACTCTGGAACTGCGATATACCGTATATGCTACACATTCGTTGACGAGAAGCCTCAAAAACCCTGGCACAGGGCAAAGGTGAACCCTTGAGCCTGGCGCTAGACCTCTGCGATCCTGACACCGATCCTCCTTACGGAATGCGGACTCACGTTACGCAATAGCGGTTCGCGAACGCGGTGCAAGTATAGAAGATCAGATGTACGATTGCACGCAACTCGGTGGAACGAATCGTAGGCGCGTGCAGTAGGCAGGCACCTCTAGAACGTAATGCCGCACGCGTTGTTTACAAGTAGGCAAGCGCGCGCTGTTTGCCCAGGTGTAGCGCACTGCGTCGCACGCAGAAATCCGAATTCGATTCGTGACCGTGAAGACGCCTTTGCTGACATGCGCATGTAATGCTCGTTGACAGCGCCACCTCAGCTCGCACGTTCGACGTCAGGACCGTTCTGTGCGTGGATCTACTACGCCGACGTTCGACAAGCCCAAGCGTGTACGAACGCGGATCCGCGTCAGTGAATGGCAGTCAGTCTCGCCCCAGCCGTTCTGACTCCGGGCTTCGCCGACTTCGGTACGCCCACGACACTCTACTGTAATACCCGCTACGTGTCCTTCGGGATCTATGAAGATGAGTTCGACTAAACGTCCAGCTGCGTGGAACGAATCGTATGCCTGGCATCACGAGTCACCTCGTGAACAGTATCGCCCATTTGCTTTGAACTGGGCTCGAGCATGTTGCCACGCCACGTCGCAGCACATGCGCACTTGCTACCAGTCTACGCAAAAGGCTTCCGTCTAGGTTGAGCGCTCTGCGTGGTTTGAGTTGCCTTTTCTCTTAAATCTATGCACTTGTACGCCTCTAATCTGCAAATGTATTTCTATAGTTTTTTTTATTAATTTTTTTTAGAGCGCAGCTTTTAGGCGCTTGTTTCCGGCTTGAGCGGCGTCGGCGTAACCGTAACGCTTCGGCGTAACGCTTTTTCGTGACGTGTCTGCGTTGCCGTAACGCATCGGCGTAACGCTTTTTCGTGACGCGTCGCCGTCACCGCAGCCGTAACGCATCGGCATAACGCTTTTTCGTGATGCGTCGGCGTCGCCGTAACGCATCGGCGGAACGTTTTTTCGTGACGCGTCGCCGTCGGCGTAACGCTTTTTCGTGACGCGTCGCCGGCGTCGCCATCGCCGTCGGCGTAGCCGTAACGCGTCGACGTGACGCGTCGCCGTCGGCGTAACCGCGCGGTGCATTATGGGAAACGTCACATAATGCACCGCGGTGATCTGCGCGTTGCATTATGGGACGTTTCCCATAATGCACCGCGCGGGAGGTAGGAGGGAGGGGATGGAGGAGGGAGGAGAGGAGAAAAAGGGAGGGGGCAAGGAGCAGGGTGGAGTAGATGAGGAGGGAAGAGGAGAGCCATACCGTCCCATCCGTACCCTCCCCTCTTCCTCCTCGATCAAGAGCTGCACTCTAATTCGGCATTACACGAAGTTGTAAACGTGTTTCACTTTTTTTTTTACGTATTGTTCTTTTACAGTGTGTTTGAAATAATTATCACAATGTTATAAGCGACAATGTTATAAGCGACAATAGCGACAAGTACGGCCGTAAGAAATACCTTTGGCAAGCCTTGCCAAATTATTTTGTTTGTCTGTGTGTGATGAGGTGAAGTACTCGGTAGTTCCAAGACGTGCTTTTCGGTGCCTTAATGCCCGTCTTTCTTTCTATTTTCGGCATATAAAAGATTAGTATAGAAACAGGCTTTGACCTTGATCGCGCTCTGAAGTGGCCCGAGGTTCCCGAACCACACTGCTAGCAACACTCGGGATCC
This sequence comes from Ixodes ricinus, assembly GCA_037355805.1. Taxonomy (NCBI): domain Eukaryota; kingdom Metazoa; phylum Arthropoda; class Arachnida; order Ixodida; family Ixodidae; genus Ixodes; species Ixodes ricinus. The sequence goes on along the minus strand of JAZHYW010025649.1, from coordinate 55,038 downwards.
TTAGGGGCAAGACAACTGTAACAGTCCGGTCACGGGGTCTGGTCCGGGGAGAACCCGCCAAAACGAGATAACACGACCCCGGAAGATTAGATCGAGCTGTGACACGTCTTTCCGCAATTTTGCTCTTTGTCCGCGAAATCTGCGGGAAAATACGGCCATCTGCCACTTCGCACAGTAACCCCCCCCCTCTCCCCGTTATCGCACTTAGCTCCAAGAAACGTGCTACACGGAAACAGAGAAAGATAGGAAGAAATCAAAGAACAAAAAAAACTTCCAGGTGATTGTGGAGCCGATTCTCCGTGAACCAGATGAGCTTTGCTGAGTACCAAACGTTCAGCACCATTCCGAGTTTAGCTCAATAATGCTCATGCCTTCGATAGCACACTGGGAGGCATGATCACTGCCGCTTCGCTATCCTCCCGCTTCACCACGAGATGCATAAAAACGGCGATGCAACTGGGTTTCCTGAGATGATCGCTGGAGACGTGAATGACTATAAATACTTTATAAATACTCGTGAGCTTTTGCGTTGTTCAAGCCCCGCGCCGCTCCCGCTTGTTAGCGTAGCCCCCGGCCACTGCATATATACAGTTACTTTCTGCGACTACGGACCGTTACCGCAATTCGGAGCCACCAGACTCAATGGGATCCGGACAACATGGCCCCGGAAAAAATGGCCCCGGAAAAAATGGTCCCGGACAAAATAGTCCCGGTCAAAATTGTTCCAGGTAAATTTTGCGGCATAGTTCGCTTGCTGGCGCTTCGGGGGTTAGTAGACTGATTGTACTTTATCGAAAATTGAGCATTGCGAAAAAGAGACGTTTTACTGAATACTTAAGGAATGAAACATTAACCGTTCTAAGGTTTACATATTCAATTTAAAACACACTCTATTCCAGTATCTGAGCCAAGGAGTGTATAATGTAAAAATAATATACGAGTGCATATATCGAATAACGCATCTATATTTGACATATTTAGCACGAGAAAAAAAGGTTCCATAACACGCCATCACAAATATTGTCATGTGCATGATAAAGTCTTTGATTCATCATGTTCATTCGCTTTCTTTCAGCTCCATTGCATTAATTTGAAATTCAAGAAAATACTTTCGCAAAATACGTCTCTCTTTATCCCACACCTATACTACGTTTCATTAATGTCAGAGTGCAGCCGACGCTACGAGCTGATATGACCAGTGAAGCAGTGCTGAACACAAAACGTGCCAGTGGCATTCGTCGACTTCTTTTGCGTGTCTTATCGCCGACAAGTTCAATCGAGTGCAGAGAGTGGGTCACGATCTTGCGCTTGTAGTCTACGCGTATGTATTTGTGTAAAGTGCCTTCCAGGCTCCAGCTTATGTACAGCACTTTGACTTACATGCGAATAGGAGCCACAGTGCCTGCAGTGAGCGATAATAAACATTTATTTACCTTTTGGGTTTCTTTGCCTCCTAAAATATGTAACAAAAGAAAACTTTAATACATTAAAATTAGTGTGTGTGTTTATTAATAATTTAAAAAAGCAGTTAAAAAAGTCACAGTCAGCAATGTTCGTTTATCTTTCGCTGTGGCTAAGTAACACCACTTATGTCAAGATCACCATTGGCCAGGGACCTGCAATTACGAGAAGTGGGCCCTCTTTCGGTGTTCTTGAAGAAATGCCGATATGGTGTCAAAAAGAGGGGTGGGCTATCTTTCGGGGGTGGGGCGTCTCTCGGGATATTACGATAGTTACACAGAAAACACATCCAAAGGTACGCTCGAATATTTTTTTTTGTTAATCTTAACATTGTAAGCAAGTATTGCTGATCGCGCGATGGAAATCCCGTCAATGCGCATAATCTTCCTGTCATCCCCAAACTAATTTTAACGCAACAAAAAAAAAGATGCGGTCGGCACGGGCGAAGTTGGAAAGCTCATTGTTTATGTGTTCAGAGAGTGCAGGCGTCATGGACAAAGGCGACCATAGATTAAGCATAATCTCACCGATAGCAGTCGCCTTCTTTCTTCCAGATAACAGGCCGGACTGCTGGATTTTGTTACGTCACGTATCGCGGGCGAGCGCGGGGCGCACATGGGACATGAGCACTGCGCATCAGTGCTCATGTTTTTATTTATTTTTAAACACCGGCGTATTTCGGTTGGACCGACTCGTGAGTCGTGACCAGGATAAAAACAGTGTTTATCGGTGAAAAAATGTAAGACGTTTACAAATCTCTGTAACGCGGAATTAGATCGCAGCTCTTGAGGAGAAGGAGATGAGGGAAGGGAGGTATGCCCCTCCACTTCCTCCTTACCCTCCTCTTCCCGTCCTCCCCCTCCTCCTTTCTTCCTCCTTCTCCTCTTCCATACCTTCCCCTCCTCCGCACGTGGCGTCAATTTTCCCGCTAAATCTAGCGGAGAAACTGAATTTGTTCATAGGTGACGTGACACCAAGTCATGTGACGTCATTTTCCCCGCTAAATTTAGCGGGGAAACTGAATTGGTGTTGAGGTCACGTGACGTGAGTTTTCCCGCTAAATTTAGCGGGGAATCGAATTGCTATTGAGGTCACGTGTCGTTAATTTTTCCGCTAAATCTAGCGGAGAAACTGAATTTCTTCATAGGTGACGTGACACCAAGTCATGTGACGTCATTTTCCGCGGGAATGAATCGGTGTTGAGGCATATGAAGTCATTCCCGTAATTGCGCAGTTACGCCGACGCCGCTCAACCCAGAAACAAGCGCCTAAAAACTGCGCTCTAATAAAAAAAAAAGAAAGAGGCTCTGTACGTTTTTAGTTGCCGTGAATAAATGCTTCCATAGCAAGAGTAACTGAGCACGCAAAATGTTGAAGCTGGCTTTTTTGTAGCCGCAGCACTATAACCTCGAGTCTCAGAATCGCAGAAAAGACGCACAACTCCGTTTTGTTCCTTAGTTCAGTTTTTGTTACGCTATCGAAAGTGGGGTAAAAACGCACAGAACTCGCGTTTTACCGTGGACGGTGGAAGTTACGGGATTTGCAGGGCGCCTTCTGCGGCCCCCTATCCAAAAAAAGTGGAACAGACGTTCCAGCGAACCCAAGTGACATCGAGACCGAACCCGTAGCCCCGGAAGCCATGAACAATGAACGCATCTCCATTCCCCAGGCGAAGAGATGCGTTTTTGCCGCACTGATGTTGGCGGTGTCTTGCAAGAACCACCGCAACCTCTGAACAGAAACTGGAGGGATGCAGAATCTACGAGATAACACGTTCGACGAACTTCTACGGGGAAGAGTTCTTCTTTGAAGCGTCTGCTGGGTGATTCCACGTCAGTTCATGCAATGATGGTCCGGGTCAGAATTTAGATATTTTTGTTAAAAATGTATACGAAAGCCATGTTCTTGGAAGGAACATTCAGCTATATATGCACGCTGTAACAATTTTGTTTTCGCTCAGGTATAAAATAGAGAATCTCGAGGCGTGCAAATTGAGAAGTTTTCACGATGGTACTTTGCACAGTCATAATTTTATTATCGAAGCTTTCACGTCACCATAACTTTTTAATACATTTTACAGAAGATATACAACACATACACAAAAAATTAGAAATATCAATGAAATATTTTTATGCACACACAATGATCAAACATGGCATAAAAACGCGTTTCAGAGACATATTCACAATTTGTTTTTGCAAATAAACCATTTTTCACAATACTTCACAAAACATATCAAAATGCGCGTCTTTAAATATCCTTTACGAATATATAAAGATAATATGCCCATCCTTAATTGTCTTCTTGTTATTAACGTGGAAATGCCGCCGATTTCTCAAAATGTAACAAGATTGGGCGTCAATATCTAAAAAAAAAACTTCCATCTTTTTTTTTTAACTTCTCATGGCACTTTGCAGTTACTTGAACTAACTTGTGATGGCAAAGCATTGAGTAGCGATATGACCTCCAAACGGGGAAAGCTATGACAAACCTTCACTCGGAGCGAGCCGACGTCTTCGTCATAGCGGCTTTGCCGCACAGCACCAAACATTTTGAGCGTTAGTTATGGCATGTATTTTATATTTTTCAAGTTCTTTTTTTCAAAAGGGGTGAGTATAACTGACGCGGAAAGGGACTTTGAGCTGGAATACCATTAATTAGCTTACAATTCACAAAAAACAAAACGGCCCGCACTCTGCAAATTCGCTAACTATGCATACATAAGCTTAAAACTCTCAGTTGCGCAAGTGGCCATGTACACATCCGGCCTCTCGGCATATGATGACTTCCACAGATGAGATGCCTGGATTCCTCTCACAGGTATTACGGTGGTCCACTCTGCTTGCTTCACCGCACGAAACTCACGAACCCGTTCCGCAGACAGATGGAACATGCAGGCATTTGTTACTTTTTCACGTAGCACTTCCACAAAGTCTTTAGGGGTGACAATCGTTGAGTTGAGCGAAGATCTCAAGTTAGTGAGCGTTGCGGGGTGTTTAAGAACACCATCTACTCTATCACAAGCGCTTTTTCCGTGTCCAGTGACTGAAAAGATCCATCTTGCCGAAGAATACGACTTCCGAGACAGTTCGTGCAATTGGCGAACGAAACCGCCGCACTACGTCTGATAAAAAATTATTTCAGAAAAGACTGGGTAATGTTCATCAACGTTCTCCTCTATGGTCTCTATGGCTAGAAGAGCGTGAGCTTTGTCGTGTCTCGTGTCATCGCTGACAACGGCAAAGAATTACGTGCCTTGCGTGGACGTAACCACACATGTGAAGCCTGACACTTGATTTTTTTTTTTTTTTCCAATGAAAGCTCTTGCATTTTGGCTTGGAACATTATTGCCCAATTTTCCGCAAAATCGAAGTGGAACATCACTGCCTTGGTTGGTAAATGGGTGATTACTAATTTCTGATTAATATGCCCAATAAGCTTCGAGAATATTACAAAAAGAAGGACAATTTCTTTTTAACGACGTGACGAATTCTAATCGTGTTAGATTGCCACGTGTGATGCACAAACCGCTAGGCTATGAAAAAATAAAAAATTCGGTGATCTTTTCTCCGCATCTGCCAATTTTGCGGTGAGCGTTTCTCCGGTGAGTTTTCCTCCGTCGCGCAGTGTTTTTAGAGCAGCAGTGTTGGAAGTGCTCCGCCATTTGCGTCAAATTGAGCCACTCCTGCACCAAAACAAACTTAAAAGCAAAAAATAAAAAATATACGGTATACAATATTATTATTATTATTATTATTATTATTATTATTATTATTATTATTATTGGTCGATTCTGATATTCTAAGAGGAAAGGAAAATGGTACAACTATGTAGTTCACAGCTTCTCTACTCAACGTATAGTTTGTTTCATTTTAGGTCAGAGCAGTCACAGTCAAAGATCCGAACACATAATGCACCCGTCAAGGGACACTCGCAGCTTTTGATTGGTTTAGCCGTTGAAAGAACACGTACGGGAAGATGGAAGAATGCCACGATGCCGCACTTTGACGCTGTTTAAATAGTCCCATTTTTTTTTTTTTCTTCTTTGGCGTTTTCGTTAATTGCGCTGGCCGGTTGATCACCGATTTCGTCTAAATTTCCAGACAATGTCGGCGATGTCAGGAGCTAAAAGTCGCGAGAAAATATTGCAAAATACTAGGATGGTGGCTACTGTGATAAGACAGAACCAGGGTTTTGTACTCCAGATGAGATCACTTGATTCGCATGTCTGCCGCATGCCTCGATCCGTGCCGCCTCTCACCAGCGCGTGCGCGTCGAGCTTCACCGCTTTGCACCAGAGTGCTAGGAGCAGCGGCTGACATGGGTGAGCGCCTGGGTTAGCGCCAATAGGCTCGGAAATTATATGCTCAGTATACCTTCTTTTGTCTTAATTGTAAATTAATTTCTAGTTAAAAAAAGAAAATCTACGCCGGGGGAAAACCAATTGGGCTTATATTTGAATAAATACGGCAGTCAAACTAGTACCCGCGTGCAGCTGTTGATCGAAAGAGCAGCGAACTTTGACTTCACACTGGTTCCAACGCCGCTGAAGTGCAATGTAATTTTTAAAGCACAACTGTTAGTTTTCGTAATATGTGTGGGCGATTTTTTTCTCTTTTTGTTTTCAGTTTATAATATTAGAGTTTGGTAGGTTCAGAAAACTTGGGGGACGTATTTTTATTCGATAGACGTCTTAGCGGATATCACAGTGAAACAAAGCCTGAGACTATGGACAAAAAAAAAAAAAGACAACACAATACCGTCTTTTTGTTCTTTTTTTTTTCTCTCACTATGATCGTTTATCAGTTTGCCTGCTCAGTAACCATTATTTAGTTAGCGGATATGCTGTTGTTTTGGTCATTTGGCAATATATATACAGATATATATATATTTACAGACTAAATAAAATAACCGGGTGTAAAAGTGGGAGAGGAGAGGCCTTTATTCCAACTGAAGTTTTGCGCTATGATTCATCTTTCAACAACTTTTTCAGTACCCACTGTAAATGGAACTTACTCTGACCAAAGCCTCATTTCTAAAGAAAAGGCTCTGTGTTCCTTTTGCGCCCCACCTATTCTTATTACAAAATGTAATAAGTAGTATGCTCCAGGATCAAAGAGGAACCCTCATTCATTATCAAAGATGAACTCATTTAGCGATGCGTATACACTTTTTCTTCATCTTCGAGTTATCTGCTAACAGACGTTGGCACCTGCTCCAAAAGCGTCCGTGGCTGCACCAAACCATATATTTTGCCTGCAACAGAACCTGCTACAAAAGGTCAAATGCCGCTTCCATCACTGAAACAGTGATAGCTATGAACCCGTATATTTCAATGGAGCTGAAGCTTCCCTGCTTCCCAGTTACTAAGTTTAGGAGTTTAGTTATTTCAAAGTATCGACTGTTATTCAGGCAATACTTCTTTGCAATATATTTGTCGTGGGATAGTTAGTATTGCCAGTGGCAAAGCGCCATTGCCAAATGCAGCCGCGGAAATATCATTCGATACAGGTGAGTGCTGATTAACTTAAACTACATTTATGTCGAATTTTTTTATTAAAAACAAAGTGATTAATAAACTTTCAATAAAAAAAATCATAAAAAAAGCTTCGATAAATCCCGGTATTTCTGTAGGACATGAACTCCGAAAGTCCGTGACCCTCCGAATTTCACGAGAAATGAACTGAAAACACGGAATCCGCTATAATTTCTCATCGGTATATAGGCGCAAGTTTGACATCGCAAATACTGAAAACACCTTTAGTCTTGTTATACGCACACCGAAGTGTTCCCAAAGATACCCGATGTTCCCAAAGATACACACTGGCGCCACCGCGCCAGTGTGTTCTTAAAGGGATGCTGAACCGAAATCTGGATTCCACGAAGCACGGCGGCCAAAGCATGCAACGGGATGATACAAACATCAAAACATCACTCATACAACGATATATCAAACGGATGACCATATTATTTTTTTTTTTTTTTTTAAATGAGGGGCATTTGACAGATATGTTCACGTCATGTTTCTCCGAGAAGGAGAAGGAACGGCCTCGCGTCTTGTCCGCCTCGCCGCCTTGAGGGGGCGAAACGAAGAGGAGGAAACGAGATATCTTGACGTCACGCGCCTCGTCGGCCTCGTTCAATCTCGACCTTTTTTTTCCAAAAATACGGCCGTCGATTTGAGATATCGTCTTACGAGTAGTGTTGTAGGGATTGTAGCGTCCCGCCTATAGCTCCTGCATTGTTTTCTGAAATCCAAATTTCGGTTCACCATTCCCTTTAAAGTATCTGTAGCATATACACGTTTTCAGGTACGGCCTCGGGGCACCGCCATCTTGGTCAGTTGGTGTGCGTTTGGGCGTGTCACTATCCGATTACAGCGTCTTGCTAAGGCGTCGTAATGGACCTTTTTCACATACCGACGGCGACCAGGCGGTGAAGCTGCACGAACTTAAAAATCGAGGGAGGGACCTACCTGCCCGCTACCAATCGATAATGGAGAGCTACGCTACCAGGTTTCTTCGTTCTCTGAGCAGCGGGGCGTGCCCAACGCGACTTCCAAGTGAGAGCATCCGTGGCGTCCACTTAAACGTCGTGTTATTCTTTCCGTCCGCTTTCATTTCTTGCCATAACACACTTATATGTATGCTGCAATTACGTTTGCTACTCGCTGATCTACAGCACTCCTTCCGAATTTCCTCGATTTTTGGTTTCAACTTCCGCCGCTCGGCATCGGGCGCTCGCGCGTGCGCAGATTACGCTTCTCGGAAAAGCGTCCATTAGATCATGGCCGCGCCCAAGCGCACCCCGACAGAGCAAGATGGCGGCGCCCTGAGGCCGTACTTGAAAACGTGTATATAGGCGCAATGCAGTTCTACTCTACATGTTCTCACGTCGTAAATGGCTGCAGACGGTTGCAACGCACTCGATGACGCTCAAACGAAAATGTGCGAACCAGCCGAAAACTGCGGTCGCACTGCAGTGCAGACATATTCGAAGCATACATATACGCATGAAGCAGACGCGCTTGCACCGTACACCGTGTGTTTTGTACGTTGCGGCCAGAGTTGAGCACCTCCACGTCCCCCTCGGGGTGCTTCTGTACGGAAGCGGCCGTTTTCGTTGCTGGTGCGCTTTGGGACGTTGAAAGCGCGGCTGGGGCAGGGGACGGTGAGTCAGGGCTCATTTTGGACCATATCGTTGAAAGATGGCGAAAGTCCGAGTGTCACTAAGAGATAAGGCGGGCCAAGAGGTTGTTTGCGCAGCGAACCACTGACGTCGTTCGTCTGCGCAAACAATCTTTCCTCTGGCAGTTGCACAAAATACTCAACGCCAGAGAGAAAAAAAAAAGAAAAAGAGCAAGCACATACGAAATTGTAAACTGTCTGCGATCAATGTCCTTTTTTTTTTTTTTTTGCTTTTGCTTGTTGTTTTATTATCTTTTTTTTTGCATTTATAACGGGCTGCAGGCACGTAGCTGGGGGGGAGGGGGGGCATGGGGCTTGCCTTTTTTCCCCGGAAATCTTTCATTTTGCTGGGGCCTCCTCTCCCCCCCCCTCATACAGCATTTTGTCATGGGCGCCCCCCCCCCCCCCCCCCCCGATTCAAAATCCTGGCTACGTGCCTGATGGACTCTATGCCTGCCACGTGAGATGTAATGCTGCGGTCGGGTTAAAAATGGTAAAAGAAAACCACAACTCCAGATGACGTAAAAAAAAAAAACAAAAAAAACATGACTACTTGGTGTTTTTTGCGGCTCCGCAAAATCGTCTTTTCACCAAAAAAAAAAAAAAACAATCACTGCGAATGACGGAATGGTTCTATGCGAATGAAGAGGCTCAAAATAGCCCTCTCGTGTCCGATATCCCTGTCCCGCTCTGGCCTCCTGTATACGTGACGTGGAAACTCCAGCGCTTGAGCCTTGTTATCGAAAGCCGTCCAGTCACACTGCCTTTACATCGCACGAAAAACACGGTGTTCGTTCCAAACATGACAGAATTTTAAACATGTTCAAATCATGTTTGCTTCATTTGTATGCTTGGAACATGTCACCAAACAGTTTTTGTACGACCACGGTGACGCCATGCCTCGGACAGTGTCTTCGCATGATATAGTTTCTTCTCGTGGATCGACAGCCCATATGTACAGGTCACCAAAAGAAAGTGGTGCCTTTTCTTAATATGCTGCGGAGTTGCAAATTTCAGTGTACATATTTGAATTCTCGTTGCATACCCAGGACTTCAGTGGCTGGGCGATGCCTGCGACGATGACGGCGACTGCAACAGCGCCCTCAACTTGCACTGCGACAAGCACCGGCAGTGCACCTGCAAATCTGGCTACGTTTCCGTGCAATTCGGATGCCAGCGAGGTAAGTGCGCCCCTTCTGGAAACCGCGGCAACCATAGGCCTAAATTAATCGTCAGCATGTACATAAAATCCGTTCCTGCAGAAATGTACACGAATGAATTTCGGACAAAAAGAGATTCACCGATCGCTAAGAGTCGGCAGTATACTTCCTTGTATTGCTGGGCGTACCTTTTCCCCGAAAATTAATGAATTAATTGATTAGTCCATACTGAGGCTTATAAGCGGGGAGCAAGCGCGCCACTTTATAAGTGGCTCTCCAGTTTTTGTATCAAGAAAACAAGTTGTAGGGACAATGCTCTCGCTAGAGCCCTTGAACCCTAGATGGCACAACTCGCGAACAATTTACCCTATACACGGTATGCACACGCTCCCGATTTACTTCATCAAGTATACGCCGTTCTAATATTTACGAGTTTTCAGCCCAGCACGCGCATGTTCGTCGCTTCGGAAAGCGAGCAAACCACGCGCGCCATACGCACGAACATGTGGCGTCGTATCGCTCTGTGGCACGTTGCATGCCTGGTGAAGTGCGTTATCTCACCAGCAGAATAGTACACACAACAACAGCACGGTGGCACGCGCACTTCTTTTTTTGCCGCTGTTCGTGGTTTTGACCCTTGTCAAATAAATGTGTACCGCGTTTGTTTGTTTTTGCAGCTTCCCTGCTGGGACAGGCCTGCTCCTTCCCCAGCCAGTGCCAGTACTACGATACTCACAGTTTCTGCGACAATGTTGCTGTTCTGTCAAGCTGACCGGACCATGCCAAGTGTTCCCTAACGCCTCTGGCACCCAGGCGTCGTCGCGGCGGATTTACCGTCACTCCATGCACTCGACTCTCTGGTGATCAGGCGTGACTCATTTTCCGGGGGCGGGCTGAGAAGTTCCCCGGGGAGGGGGGGGTGCTGCGCGTTCTTTTGCCAGACTGAGATTGAACCTAACCGCTGGGATTCATTTCCCCGTATTTTGTCAATGCAACGTTGCGTTATTTTGTTTACATCTATAGAAGCTCGTTACTGGCGAACAGCGTCTCGGAAATAATAATAATAATAATAATGGTTTATTTCAATGCCAAACAACTTAGCGTTCTGTTGTTGGCACAAACATGGTGAAGTATTATACATTTAGACAAAATAAAAATTATCAAAGACAAACTAACAACCACAAGCAAAAAAAAAAAAGATCAATGCCCGGGCCGGAGGCTGCCCCTGGATCTCCCAGACAGGGCCCCCCCCATGTCTCGCTGCTGATGACACGTCACTGCGCCCGTGGCGCTGCTGTCGGCATTGCGCATGCGCTGATGCCTCACCTCCAGCTGGTTTCTGCGCGTGCGCAGTGCCCACACCCGGTTATGGGCAAACGCGGCTTGTTTGTGAACAGCGTGTACTCGTCGATATACTGCACCGATAGCAGAGGCGGTGGCCGATTATCACGCCTCTTGCTCCGTGATTGGGGTCTTTGGCGCTCTTTTACGGTTGAGGCTGCATTCTCATTAAATGCGGAGTGATAACAACGAGATGCTCGGTCCCCGCCATACCCAGCGCAGTGGCGGATCCAAGGGGCGACATCGCTCCTCCCCCCCCCAAACAATCGCCGGAGGGCAATTTGCATGGTTCTGACCGACTTGTCTAGAGTTTGCCGCTGACCGGATGGGCGTTTGACAGCGTGGAAACAAACTTTGCAGGCGCATTTTGCAAAGGGTAAAGTTGTAGCGTTTCTGTACTTACGTCGATCATGTTGCGTGACGTCAAATCAATTCATCGCCATAACGTTTCCTTTTTTTCTTTCTTCCCCTCTTTGCACAGGTAATTCATTGCAGGAGTCATTGAGGACAGGAGCCGTGTTCTTCGGACTCTTCTCGATCATCATCACAGGAATCATCTGCGTCGTCTATCTAGTCAAGTGCATCATGTCCAATCCGTGAGTATATAGCATTTGGTGCGAACATTTTATACGGGTTTCGAGAGGCGGTGGCTGATTGTTACGATATTATCAATATTATATTATGTAATTATTTTTATTACTGTTTGACGAAGATGAGGTGATGATTCCTTGCGTTAATTTTATGAACTGGAAAACTATCGTGTACGGGGTGTGCAGCGTCCAGTCTTGGAGAGTGTCGCATCTCCGAACAAACTCTGGGTTCGGAACGATCCAGTATACACCACCAAAATTGGTTGCATTCGGACGTTCGCTGTCCCGGTTTCCTTTCTTTTTAAAGCGCAGCTCTTAGAGCGCCCGTTTCCGCCTTGAGCGGCGTTGCCGTCGCCATTTACGTCGCCGTAGCCGTCCTAGTCGGCGTAACCGCGCGGTGCATTAGGGAGTTTTCCAGATCGTTTCCGCTGTCCCGCAACGCTCTCCGCAACCCGCTACGAGATCCGGGTTTCTACAGCCAAGGCCGTCGGCGCGCAGGCGCGGTAGCGGCTTCTTCGTTGCGGAGGGCTTAGCGGAGCTTAGCGGAGGGGAGAACGCGGTCTACGAAAATTCTCCTATTATGGGTAATTTTCCCTACAAATTTAGCGCAAAAATTCCCTGCTAAATTAAGCGGAAAAATTCCTCTACAATTTAGCGAAAAATTTTCCCCGCTAAATTAAGCGGAAAAATTCCCCGCTAAATTTAGTGGAAAGATTTCCCCGCTAAATTTAGCGGAATAGTTTCCCGCTAAATTTAGCGGGAAAATTTTCCCCTAAATGGGAGGAAAGGAGGAGGGCATAGCCTCCTCTCGATCCGTACCCTTCCCTCCTCCTCCTCAAGAGCTGCTCTCTATTTCGGCGTTACAGGGGACTGCAAACGTCTTTCATTGTTTCTTTTCTCTACCACTCTCAAAAATGTTTCCTCCTCCTGCAAAGTCTCGTGTTGTGTTGCCCTAATGTCGGTCCTCAGTCTCAAAGGTTTTTGTTTCGCCATTAAAATAAAATATTTTGTTTCTTTTTTAAATTAGCTGTTTATAAGAGTGTCATGCAAAACAGTGTTTTTTGTAAACGTTATCTTTTTGTCAGCTGATCGTTACTTATTCCCTCTTTGCTGATTCGCACATTGTGTGGGGCAAGAGCTTTGTCAAGTGACTTTCTTACATCTTTCCCGCCAGTCATCTCTAACCCCGACTTTAATTTTTTACTGCATAAATTGAATGGAATATACTGCTTTCCCCTTAACGTTACTTGCGTTCGCGTAGTGTACATAAGTAAAAGTAGAAAAGGTTGTACCTGAGATTCCACTTGCTTTTTCTACAGGCCCTGTTCAGATAAGGTCATGCACGCGAGCCGTGGACGTATTTTGTTTTGTTTATGTTCATTTTTATATTATATACATATATTACTCCTCAACATGTATAGGAAACATAATCGAAGAAGATTTTTCGAAAAAAAAATCTTGAAGAAAACAAAACTTTTGAGTGCGCCAAAACAGCACGGCATAAATTTTTCGATTTTCAAATTTTATGTTTTTGTCATGTTTAGCGACACCTACCGCGAAAAATACAAAGGTCAGAAATTAACTCCCTTTTTTCCCATATTCGGTCCATCTTGTTATTGGAAATGTCTTGGTGTAGAGCGTTTGACGGTCAGCTGTGTGTGTGTATGCACACGCTGTGTGTGTGTCTCTCCACTTTTATTTGTCTTAATTTTGTGCGAAAAAGCCTCTGTTTGTTCCGCTGCAGGGTGCAGTGAGTGTAAATAAAATAAAGTAGATTGCACCGATTAGCCAGACGCTCCAGGGTCCTTTAAGTGTACGCGTTCGTGGCAGCAGTCTACGTTCCCAATCGTTCATTCCGGGAGGCAGGGGTAGGATTGATAATTACCTTCTTTCTAGAGGTGCTCATACTGCTAAAAGAATGCGTAACTCATATAAGACCTGTTCACACACTTGCGTTTGCTTACGGCCAAGTTCTGGCGATCGACGAGAGAATTATGCAGTCACACTGGAGACCATCTATGAGGTCACCCTGGAACTGCATTAAACTAAAACATAAATTTTGCACTCTAAAAAAGGGGGAGTGTAACCATTACACCCCTTGTCACATTATATAAGACACCCCAAAACTTCGGATCGACGTACGGCGCACTGACGTCAAACTGACGCCTACAACTTTTGCGAGAGCGACGGTGGGATATCATTGTAAACAACCAAAGTGTATAAAAAACTATAGAAAAAATAACAGAAAAAAGAAACACTGAGGTTTTGCAGTAAAGGGCCCAGAAAATCCCGATTAATTTGTTTTGCAGTCAGTCGCACGTACATTAGCTATTTTAATAAGTTGTACAACTCGGTTATCAAGCCGCTCGTGAAAGGGTGTAAGAATATACCTTTCTTTTTCTGTGCGTGTAGTTGCGAGATCAAATGTACATACTATACATCGCCAGCTTTCTGGGACATTCGTGGGATAAGAAGGTTTCGAGGTAATATCAAAAATCTATTTGATTTCCATTTTATGATACCCGGGCAATTAGAGTCCTCAGGAGCATTACAATCTTTGGGCAAGAAAAGCAGAAATTGGTAATTTTGTAAACGTAACCCATTAATTAAAAAAATATATATATATATATAAAGAGAGCCGTGGAATAAAAACTATACGCGTCCATGTAAACGTAACCCATGACTAAAAAAATTGTAGAGTTGTGGAATAAAAACCATATGCGTCCAAAAGTTTAATTACTGCTTATTGATATTTCATGACTGCCTTCTAAAATATTCCCAGGGAACATTGCGATGTTTGTTGCTGTTCAGTTGAAATCCTCATTTCAGTGCAGGCGTCGAGGCGTTTTTGTCCAAGAAAGTTGGGGATGCTATAAAAAATGGTCGTTGTCAAAAGTAAAAAAAAAATATATATAATAATGCGCAAAAAAAAAAAAAGGAAATATACGAAAATTTTAAGTGTTCCACGGCTGCCCGATAGATGGCTACAGTGTGTTCTCCCGTCGTAAAAGATCCCAAGTTTCAATAGACTCGCGTAAGCGGTCGCGAATTAGTCTTTCGCTGCCTTCGTATACCTTTTAAAGGGATACTTCAACGAAATTTGAAATATTCCCGTCGTGTTCAAAAATAGGTTGAATATGATCCACAATATCCGCAAATGACAATCGCACGTTTGTATTTTGAGCCTGGTGGCTGTATTTTTCGTTATAAACGGCCCACTCTGGCAAGCGCTCGGAGAACAGCTAGCGGAGACCACGTGACATCCGACGCAATCGTGACGTAGTTCGTCTCGGGACGAGCAAAGCTACGGCGAGGCTGACGTCGAGAGGATGTCCAAGTCGTTCCAGCCACCGAAGCGGCTGCTTTTGTACGAATTTTGAGTGCCGGGTTAATCTTCTATAATCTTGTAGGGGGACAATAGCGACTTCTGGGACACACAAAAGGGATTCTCGGGAAGAAGGGAGTTCCTCCTTCCCCTCTTCCCTCGTCGTGGCCGGAGGCGAGACACTCACCGTCACTAGCTGTCAAGGTTCCTAGACGGGCATTACAAACGAGGCGTTAGCGACATCCACCAGGTGCTCTTTGCTAATCGTTTAATTCGTTGTAAAATTCCTTTTCGTGTCTTTTTCAACAAGAGATTGGTGTGTCTGATGTGATACTGCTCCTTTGAACACATATAGACCAAAAAATGAGCGCCGAAATTTCGTTGTAGTATAAAAGATTGTCTTCCTCGCTGAAAACTAGGATAGTATAGTATAGATAGTACAGTATAGATTCATCCTTGAGTTAAGAATGGCCCCATAAGATGACGCAGCAGGTTAGTCTGTAAAATTCCGAATTACTTGCAGAAGTATAGGGAGAACTCCCGGTGTACTCTCTTAAAACACGGAACGTTATTAGAGCGAATTTCCATCCTTCCCGAAAAGACATGGATGGATGTCAGCATGAAAGGTTCTGCTCAACAATGCCAACTAATGCGCACAAAACTGATTCTCAGGCCACAGCCACAGCCGCAGCCACGGCCCCGTAGAAAGTCTTCAAGAAAACACACCTACCTCAAAATGAACTACTTCAAAGGTAAAGAGGAATTGATCATCTTTGATTATAAAATCAACGAATAAAGTTGTCTTTTAAACGACTTTATTTTTCTTTATTTGTTTTTCAGCTATCCCAGCCACGCAGAGAGGAAAAGAAAGCACTACTTCACGAGGTGGGTGAGCTTTCCAGAAAGAGTGACCGACAAATCCTTCATTGGATATATGTGTACTATTGAATAGCTGCCACTTACCAATTTCTCGAGTTTGACATCACTATAATGACTAGCTCCATATCTGGTCCTGTGTCATCGGATCTAGAGAAGGCAGGCGTTGAATACCACAATGATTTGTTCAATGAGACTTCAAAGAAATGTCCAGATATCGTTTGAAATCAATAAACGAAACGTTTCAGCGCGGTATATACTGCGGTTCCATATTAAAACTTAGCATAGATAGAAAATCGGTATCTGGAGCGTCGCTCACTGAATGTTTAATTCCAACTGTGTTTATTGGGGCGTCAAGCAATTATTGGGATGCAACCGTGGGCGACATTTTACAGAGTCAATAAATATTTTTTTTATTATTTATCTACTACGTATCACGAAGTGCTTCAAACATTCATTAATTAAAAAGGAAAGCAAAACATGTGACATTGATGCCATCCATATTAAACCCATTAAATATATTCTTGACATAACTGTTGTAACTTGTATAATGGCGCGTTCACACTGGAAGCGGATCCCGCGTTCTGCGAAGCCGATCCGCGCGTTCTCAACCGCAAGCGGCTGAGATCGGCGGTTTGAGCGCGTTTCTGCCAGCCGCTTCGGGACCGATTTCTCCCAGCCGCTTTCACGAACCGCAAAGCGGCAGCCAATCGGAACGCGACGCTGACGTGGCGTCGGTGTCTTTCAAAACAAGATGGCACCTGTCGCTGGCGAGGCTATGGTGTACTAGAATACTGGGCAGTGTAACGAGCGCGGGCGGAGGGGAGGCTCTTTCAGCGATGACCGGATCGGTGGCCGCGAGAGGGCGCAACGTGTAGTAGGCGTGCTGCCGGAGTGCGGAGCATAGGCAGCGGTAGCGCTTGGCTGACCTGGCGTTCCGCACGGGTTCGATTGTTTCGTATTGTTTGGCTAACTCTTTACGGCACTCTTTATTTCTCCTGTTTCACATATTATTTATTGTACTTTCTTTGCCAAATGCTTTGCCCGAGACGTGCATCTTCGGCCAGGACGCCGCAGTACACATCGCGATACTGCTAGCGCGACCACGACATTGACGCTTTTTCGCCTTTACTTCGAAAGAGTATTAGCGAGGACGAAATTTTATCACCTGCATCATAGACCCGAATGAGCTTTTTCCCCAGAAATTAGAACTTTGCTGAGATCCTTTGGTTTCTCATAGAAAAACCGGCGATCGCTTGTTCGCTCGCGCTAACAGTGTTGCGTTCTGAATAGGCGGAAAATCCATCCCCCGGGAAACGTATCGGGAAGTCTCTTGAAAGAGACGTCCCACACGTGTGTAATCCCCTGGATAACGTAGGATAAGCATGCTGACGGCATGATACCTAAACAAATGTCTGCTTTTGTGACCCTATAATTTCGCTGTCACTGTAGTTGTGATCAGTGTATTCCGTGGTTTAAGCGCACTAACGTAATGAATTGTTTCAACGTTTGGGAAAACCAAATGGGGCTTACAAAACGTATTATGTCGTCGACAGCCGTAGGCTGCAGGTACGCTATAGAGGTGCCACTGTCGTCTTCGCAACTACTTCCATTGACTTTCGAAGGAATTTCCAGCACTAGACTTTATCGTATTTGCTAATACTATGTAGGGTCTTCGAACAGGACTGTGCGAATAGTTTGAAAATTTTATCCAATCACCAGCTTTGGTAGTCACCAAAGTGGATACATTTTTATTTATCCACTGAGGGCACCAGGGCGCACAGATAAATTTTTATTTATACAGTGGGCTCCAGCGCACAGTTGAGATTAATGAGGTGCACCCAAAGATTCCGGAGGCGGGAGCCCGCCGACTATGGGGGCTCCCGAGCTCCCCGTAGTCGGCGCCTATGGCGTTCCGTACCACTACATTCTCCAGCGTGAGGTCATGATCTTGATAAGCTTCGATATCTTCAGGATAACTGACTCAGTCTCTTGCGCTGGGCCACAAGACTTTTCAATATCCTTGCGGTAAAAAATAGGCCTCTCCGCACCTCCTCATTGAAGAGACGGAATGCTGGGCCAGCCCTCATCTTTTCAGCCTTTAGAAAAAAAAATAATACTTTGCTGATGTGAGGTTCGTAGCCTCCAACGTCACATTTTCAGTCACTTCTCCAAGCCTTTCTAATGCAGTCAGCGTGCACAGAACCCTTCGGTGTGTCGAAGCCAGTGTCTATAAAACCGATTTAGCAGATACTTTACCAAGTGCGGAAAGTCAAAAAAAAAAAAGTAGAGCACGACTGTCATGACTGCCTGCATTACATGAAGCAGAGTCTCCCTGTCACTCCTTTTTATGCTGCGGGAACGTCTCACGCCGATTGAACTCGAGAGGGGTACGAAAAAGGGAACGGGCTTCTCTGCGGGACCGGTAGCCATTGTTGCACTCCGACACAGGGGTTTCCCAGAAATTGAAATTAGAGGGGGTGTCCTAAATTTTTAGAGGGGGGGGGGGGGGGGGAGCGTTGAGAAAATAGGAGTCGTTGCAAATTGAGGGGGTGCCTTCGGAAAACCAAGGGGGGGGGTACACCCCATTGGGGGAGTGTAGGGAGATCACTGCCCCGGCACAAAACACGCCCTGTCTCTCTTGTCCCGCCGTCATTGAACGCGTTGTCTGGATGCCACTGAACGGCACCGATTGCAATCCATTTCACTCTACCATTAAAAAATAAAACACTGCAGCAAAACAGAGCGACGACGCAAACCGCGCGATCACAAGCAGTACGACAACACGGCAATCCGAGCGGAAAGGAGCACGCCTGTTACCCGCAGCGCCCCCTGCCGTCCTTGCGCGCCGTCATCGCTGCGCCGACCTCCTCCCTCCGTTGCTTCTCGGCGCGGACGACACACTGCCCAGTTCTAGTCACGGTTCTAGTACACCATAGCGAAGGCGTCTGCTGTAGTCTAAGCGTTACAGGAGACAAATCAACGGAGGAAACGCGATGTTCACGTCCGTCGCACTGAATCCGCCGGCGAAAGATTTGATCTCGTGATCTTAACGGGCTTCGCGCACGGTGATTTGGTTCGGGTAAGAGTTTGTTTATTATTCCAGGTTGCCACAGCCCGAAGCTCGCTGCCTTGCTAGTCTCTGCCCGTAGAACGTCGGAAACCGCCCCTGACCGACCGAAATGTCAGCTTTTGTACGCAATAAGATAATCGGCGTGAACTATTGAAAGCATTCAACACCGTGCATGCATCACCCACGAAGGCCGATAGACACGTCGTGAGCCCGATTGCTTAGCCAGCAGGAAACCGCGGAGCGCCGGCAGGGTTACCTATGCTAGCTCGACCCGTAACGAGTACTACTACCAAAAGAAATAAAAGGAACATACTCAAGAAATAAAGTGTACGTACCAGACGATGCAGAGGTAATCCATACGGCATTTATTTGAGCTTAATGTCAAACAAACAGTAGACTCGATCGGCGTTCGAGAGACGAGAGGAGAGTCCGCCACCAACGAAGCCACGACCGGCTAGCACCGAACACATTCCCCACACCACGGTCCACCGAAGGCTCTGGATCCACCCCACCGTTCACAACTTCTGAAAATGATAAGAGCGAACAACGAGGAGAACACTGGCCCTCTTTCCCGAAAAGAAGGTCAGCTATTCATGCGGGAAGGGTCCACTTCGAAGAAAAAGTCGGGGCATCCTGTTCTGAGTCAGCAAGGCGCGCCTAGCTGGGCTTTTCTTGCGGGCGAAGTCGAGGGAAGCACAGGCGAGTTTTGCGGGTCCATGTCTCTCTGTTTCGCTGCCTGAACTCGTGATGCGTGCGAACATCCCGAAGAAAAATTTCCGGGTATTTCCGGGTGCCAAAATAGCAAACTTTTGGCTTTGGATCGTGGATTAAAGTGGATTTTGGATTGTAAAACAAGGTTGCCAAGCGCAACTCTCAAAAGATCACGCGTTATCGCCGAGAAACCTCCAACCATAGAGATCGTACATACTAACTCTAGAGGAAAAGGTCCGCCATTTTCCCATGCATTCTGGCTGCCGCAAGCGGCGGAGCATGCAGGCAGACCCTCGGGGTCCTATATCATCAGAGCTTTTCATGAACTTCAACAATCCGCGAACTTACCGGTGGAAAGATATTCGCGTTCCTTTCGAAGCTTTCTTTTGCATAGCGCGCAGATGTACGGCCTCGCGGCCTCGCGTCAACGGTAAACTAAACCAGATACCGGACTTCGCAGGTGCGGCGCGGCCGAGGAATACGAAACCGCGCCACCATCAGATTTCCGAGATTTTGACAGAAGGCAAGCTAATGTAGCGTAATGAATAGATTGCTTTTTATAAGTGTTAGAATAGCTCAGAATTTAGTTTACAACGTTAAATTATCACTGTTTATATTGCTGAAAGTTTTCAGTCTTCGCGATTACCATGGCAACGTTGCTTTCTTTCTCTCGTGTTCTGTCGCTCTCTTTCGCGATCTTTCACTCGGGACCCCGGGTGTCGGCGCACGGGATTTGCCACTCCTCCTCACCCACCTTTACCCCCTGCCTCCAACCGCCTCTCGCCAACCGCCAACCGCCTCTGGGTGTGTCTGAGCGGGGTCGGCTCGCGAGCCGCATCCATGACACGCTTCGCGAACGCGGATCCGCTTCCAGTGTGAATGCGCCATAAGGGTGGTGATAGAAATTATCCAATTAAAGACCGATATCTGTTCTGTCTACTTTTTTTTTCTAAAGGGTTTGAAAAACAATTATATTTTTTGTCACTCTGTATTTTCCTATAGTCTGTTTGGTTTTAGAAAGGGAAGTTCTACAGAATCTGAGCACCTCTTACAAAAGAAGATTGTTCTACATAACATTGAAAGCCAACTTTTTGACGTTAGGAATTTTTATAGATTTCAGATAAGCTTTTGATTGCATTAATCACAAAACACTCATTGACAGAAACCAGCACGGCATTCGCGGTTCATCCTTTCGCTTTGGTTTTCGTACTTAGAAGGGGGGCCTATATATTGTGTATACATCGATGATATTTATCATCTCTTATGCCTTTATCAGATATAGTGTTTCCCAGGGTAGCATATATTGGGGCACTTACTCTTTAATATTCATATAAATTATATTACCCATATTGACGATGAAATTCATTTTCTAATGTAAGCTCATAACACCAGTCTGTTCCGCTCCAAATTTGCAACGTGGTAGAAATCAAATGAACTTTGGATTAATAAAGCAAAAAAGCAATTTTATTTCGATCAATTAATAAACAAAGAATTTCTGACAAAATTCTCTAATTTAATTATATGCAGGCATAGCCTCCTGTATACTCACAAAGCCTGGCAGTTCGACGACAGAGCCATAGGGTGCCCGGTCGCTGATTTGGAGCGCGAAGATTTGGTAGCACAGATCATTTCTCGGGGAGCCTGTAGTCAGCGCACAGCTTTTGCAGCGGCGAGGACCCGAAACATGGTCTTCAAACCCGACGCGAGAAATACGAGCGGACATTCCATCGCTCGGGAGAAGGGTATTTCGGCATCTCGCCGCAGCGGGGCGTCCGTTACATGCCTCACCTCTCATCCATTGTGCCGCTCTACCTTTTCACTTTCGGCGGCCGCGTCTTGTGGCGATCTGCCAGGCTTTGGCAGTATTGGCGACTCCAGCGAAATCGACGCCGCGTAGCGGCAACGCCAGAAGCTCAGAGAGGAGGTCGTTTCGACTCTGTCGTCTGCTATCGCTGCTTGGTTCTCGTATAGGCAGCATAGAAACAAACATCGTTTTCAGTAATTATTTTTATGCTTCCGCCGTGTCATTCCTACGCACTGACTAGAAGAAGGTTACTATCGTTGAAGAATCGCTTTGCTTTCATATCTAGCTCCGATTTTACGCTGCAGTGCAAAATATTTATGGTGGTCCGCGTGCTGAACGACGAAAACCACCTCCTTTCGTCCGCCATTTTGCCTGACCAGCGCGCCCCCTATAGTTCGCTGGAGTCGCGAATAGAGGAGGCTATGATGCAGGTTGAACTGGTGAAAAACCATAAAATATTAGGCGTTGTTATATTTTCAGAAAATTTGTCTTGAGATCGCCATGTCAATCATATTCATGCTAGATTTCTATCTTGCTAGATTTCGTGCCATTCTACTCAAAGATATTAAATTACAAATATATCATGAATTATTTAAATCTCAAATAAGTGATTGTCAGATTGTCTGGGGTACGACGAGGAAACGAAATCTTAACAAAAATCTACTTAAAAAAGTTTTACGCTTTATCGAGAATGTCCATTACTTATTCCACGCAGAATCATTCTTTTCCAGAACAAAATTATCAACATATATCGATCGATCGTATAAATACCTCCCGACTCGATCATTTTGCCTTCTCATCTCCCGAAGTGATTACCTCTATGAAGCATACATCAAATTTAACCCATGAATAACCACCATCCAGTCCCGCGCTGCTCAGCTATATAATATAAGTTACAGTTATTATTGCATTGTCATTTATAGTTGAGATCGTAAATCGCTCTACCTACTTTTTGTATAATAGGTATTACTTATGTAAACCGTTTAGCGAATGATTGTTTTTCAATGTACAGTATATATGTTACCTCGATTGTTTTCTGCATCGTCATTGCCCTCTCCCAAGCACACAGGGCCCGGACCCTGTCAATCGAACAATGATCGGCTTTTTTGTCCGTGGCTCTGGCATGCCTATTTTCAGATGCAATAAAATTATTCGATTTGATACCACCTCTATCCTATAATCGGATTTTGGTGTTTCTGTATTTTAATGTCTCGATTTCTCGAGTTAGACATTACTATAGTGACTAGCTCCATGTGTTGTCTTGTGTCATCCCAACTGTGATCGGATATTAATGCTTTTTAATGCGAAAGCATCAACTGCTCATGGAGCGAGCTGACGTCATCAGTTTGAAGCGCGAAAACGGCTCCTGGTTTCCGCGATCCCAATAGGAGCGATCCGCCTTCGGTTCCATTGGCTGGCGCTCGTCGACGGGGCTCCCATTGGCCGCTGCGCCATGGCCTCCGAGATCCGAACGCGCGCGCACTGAAGTACGCAGCAGACGACAAAGCGGCGGTCGAGCAGACGACAAAGGAGCGGACGAGCGGCTTGCATGCTTCGCATTCACAACTCATAAGAAATGCTTAAGTGTACCTGGCGCTTTTTTAAATTTCAGTACTCTTAACGAGGTAATACGAATTAATAAATAGTTGCCTCAATCCCTAAGGACGCAGTGGCCTTGCTCATATATCATTCAACAGAAGTTGGCTGCAGACACGATGATAGAATTATCTGTGGACACACCACAACATATGTTCGAAGCATGTTTGCTTGATACAAAATGTGTATGTTTTGGACACGTCTGAAGGCACTTTATGTACGACTAATGTGTCAGGACCGTCGTACAAGGGAGAAATATGCCACAGACAGTGTCCCAGAACTGTCTATTGTACGATGTTTTAGCACCGTACGTCCGCGGTTTAAGGTGGTACATTTGAGGTTTTGCTGGCATCGATGCGACCGAGTAGAGCATTCACAAAGGCCGTTAAAACACCATATAGCGGATCGTGCTATACTGAAACAAAAATATTACGAACGCATTTGTTTTAGTAAATAAATAAAATGTTTTTGTATAATTATGAATACTTTAATCCAGCTTTCACCTTCTGCGCTTTAATTTTTAATTCAATGTTTCGTATTTTTCAATTTTATTCGAAATCATTCGCATGACATGACGAGTTTTTAAAGTGCTCAAAGCTTACGCATGCTTACGTCGAGAGCCACCGGAGAATCCGTGTTTCATGGAGAAGCGTGGCAACCAGTTGAAGGAGAGCCTTGCACGCGACATTCGAGGCACGAATTTTTCGGTGACTTATAACGTAACGTAGAAACGCAAACAAACGCCCCTGTGTGAATGGGTCTTTTTACTCCTATGCTCCAGCGTTATCTTCACGACCTGTTTCTCTTTGCTTTTTTAATTAATTGTTATCGTTTTCTTAGGTGAAGCAACCCCGAGCTACCTCGAGGCGACCCGAGTGCCCCAAATCATCATAACGGACTACTCCACAATCCCGAGTCCACCACAACGTATAACGAGCGCATGAGCTGGCACACGGCTTGAATCTCAAGCAGGCTACCAGCAACCATGCTCCAGTGCTTCATACCATTGTAAACTGTAGATAAACAAAAATGTATGTTTTGTGCCGTACTTTATCATCTCGACAGTTGAGTCTGACTCGCGCCCACTAAGCTCAGTGTCATCGGAAGCTTGTCTGCTTATGCACAAGCCACCGAGACATCTCTGCTGCCACCAGTTCAAGCAGATAGCAGCTGGCACATTCGAGACAGAAATGTAACGTAAGAGAACAGTGCCCCTTAGAAAGCAGTGTTGGGTAAAGTACATCTAAAAGGTACTTCAAGTAAAGTACAAAGTAAATGAGACGGATAGACTTCAAGTAAAGTAGTAAGTACACTGGGTGCAATGTACTTGAAGTAAAGCACTATAAATACAATGTACTTCTAAAGCAAAGTACAAGTAAAGTAAAGTCCCCTATAGTGCGATTTTTTTAGTGGGTGTGCATTGCACGGAGGTAATCAGGGGATGTATGACCTATTTTCAAAAAACAATGGCGATTTCTGGATAAAGTCAAGTGGCCACAGAATAGTTATTTTCAGGAATGGAGCCAAATTCAAAAGTCCCTATTCTGAATTTGGCGCGGCTAACACTGGATTGTTGCACCCAAGGTAGTTAAATCAAAGGCTCTGGGTTAAATGTACTAGGAGGAGAATGACGTCAGGCCTTAGCAAGCTTCTGCAAGCAATCCTCTCATAAAAGAGCGTCATGAAAAAAAAAAAAGAAAACAGTGAGTGTGCAAGCGAGCTGGTGATAACTAATCATAATGTAACACCTAAGATTAGGGTGCGAAAAATAGGAAACTTTCAAGTCGAAGGGAAAAGACAAAAGAGAATGTCTCAAAACATTGTGGCGTCCTCAATTGTCCTTCTCTTCAACTTGATAGTTTAATTTTCCGAACCACAGTCTCGAGGTGCCGCATTATGATTAATTTTCTCTTCTAATATTTTAAACCTCCTCGCTTGCACTGAAACGACCGAAAAGTAACGAAGTTTAAAAATGTACTGAAGCCGCTCCCAGAACAAACGGAGCGGACAAATGTACTTTGAAGTCGGGAATTGTACTTTTTTCGAAAGTACCAGAAAAAGAGTATTTTAAGTACAAGTACATATTCAGGATAATGTACTTCAAGTAAAGTACAAGTTTTCTAAACTCTACTAGCAAGTTAACAATGTAACTTAAAGTACTTCTCAACATTGTTAAGTGGTAACTGCAATAAAAAGGTGTATTTTTAAACAGCCTAATTGGACAAGCATGTCACAAAACAATTTTCCACCAAAAACAAAATGTGTTACAGCAATATTTATTGCGCGAGACTGATTTAGGTTTGAAGCGGCTATTTCGTCCGCTTTTAAATCTCACACACAAAGTTGGTACTATTATATAGCCATATACTGGCTGCTATACGTCCACGGAGTGACATTATAACAGCTCTTCTA
The DNA here is from genome assembly GCA_037355805.1 of Ixodes ricinus. Classification (NCBI taxonomy): domain Eukaryota; kingdom Metazoa; phylum Arthropoda; class Arachnida; order Ixodida; family Ixodidae; genus Ixodes; species Ixodes ricinus. The sequence continues at coordinate 29,502 of JAZHYW010025649.1, read as the reverse complement.
CGCTGTCGAAAGAAGCGGGAGTTTCAAATGTGAGACGTTATGATCAACCAGAATTACGTCCTGTGGCGTAAGTATGCATGAAAAAAATTTGTTTTTTCATGGAAGATTTGTTTTGTGACATGCTTGTCCCAATTAGGCTGTTTAAAAAAACACTTTTTTCTTTGCAGTTACCCTTAAAACGTTTCTTTTATAAACTATGAAACAAACAAAAGAATTGCGTTAAGAAGCACTGGAATGGCTTTTTCTACACTGGTGTCGCTATAGAGTAGACACTATAAGCCTCATAAGTAGGAATTTAAGTAGATCGTTCGATAGCTTCGATAACAGGGAGTTTTCGTAAACCGCGTTTTCCCCTCCGCTAAGCCCTTTGCCACGAAGAAGCTGCCATCTGCGCTTGCGCGCCGATGTGCTTGACTGTGGAGTTCCGGGTAGAGCGTACTCGTAGCGGGTTGCGGAGAGCGTTGCGAGATGGCGAAAACGATCTACTGGCTCTCCCTAACGAGTCCGGCAGACTCCGCAGGCGCCTTGCATGTGTATCAGAACATGTCGGGTATGCGTTATCGGAGCATATGGCGAACTACTAAAACTCGGGGGGGACGGGGGGAGGGGGGACTAATAACTAAGCTACGCCTATTTATTGGCCTTATTCCACAAAACAAGCACTATCCAGGTTATTAATGTGAGAACTATTACCTGTCCCATGGAGCGAGCTAACGTCATCAGTTTGAAGCGCGACAACGGCACCTAGTTTTGATAAATTCCGCCTTCGGTTCCATTGGCTGGCAGCAGCGTCGACGGGGCTCCCATTGGCGCTGCGCTCGTCAGTTTCCACGACCGCTCACCCCATGGCGCTGCGTGTCCATCAGCGAAGCGTCCAAGGTCAGAGTGCCCAGGAGGCAGCAGCGCGCCACCGGCACGAAAAGTACGCATTGAGACGAAAAAGGGAGCGGACGAGCGACCTGCATGCTTTCACATTCACAACACGTAAGTGTGTAGCTGTACTGACGCTTTTAAAGGTGTACTCCGGCGATTTCTTCATGGTCCCCGATTTGCTTGAAATTTTGCTAAACTCGCCAAACAACATCGCTAAAATAGAATCCCAAATATTAGGTCAAAATATTATTTTTTCGCAAAGTTATTGAATTTTCAATTTTGGTCCTCACCGTGTTTTTCAAACTGAAAGTCTCTACTGGCAACAACGAAAAAGTGACGTCAGTGGAAGGCATGGGTTCACTCTTTGGACTGTAGAATTTGTTCCCAACTGATTGGAAGCAGTTTCATGGTGTCAAATGAATGCTTTGGAAGCTCGCTCCAGTACCCCCGCACCTGCACGGAACAAATGATTGGCATATTCTATTTTTTAGACTGCTTCCTCGACTGGCAAGCCTGCCCGCCACTGACGTCACGGCACTAAAAAGTGCGGGAATATTTGAATGTTGGTTTTTGCATCATTTTCATTTGCCGATTTCACAATAACTATTATGAATTTCGCGATACTAAATAGCATACCGGAAACGGTAAAGGCCGGGGAGTCACAAAATATAGTTAGTTGAGGTAGCTCGAAAAATCGCCGGAGTACCCCTTTAAGTGGATATACCTATATATCATTGCAGTAAAGGCGTGGCCAACCAAAGCAAGATGAAACCAGCAGAAAATGAAGAAACCGGAAGACATTCTATTTGTCAGACATCTTTTAAATCTTAGTTTCTAGTAGTTTGAGTATGCGCGCCGAAACAACGCGACATTTCAATTTAAAATTCTTTTTGGTGCCGTTTGCTGTCAACATTGATATGAAGAGTGAAGCACCAGGAGTGAATCGGCGAGCGCTCGCGACAGTGTTTCGGCGGTCGACTCAAAGTGAAAGGCACTTGGAACAATGCATGGGAAAACAACGAAAGGTCATGTTTCCAAATGCGAAGCTTCATTCGACCGCAACTGTTTATAGAAAAAGAAAAAGAAGAAAATTGAGGATTATTTGAGTGGGTTCGTATGAGAAAGTTGCAGTGTGCTTCCCTGCGACGTGGCACTGGCAGATCACTACTACGGAAAACTAGAGCACTATATAGCTCCTACGGAGCAGAGTAGCGCAATCCTTTGATCCGCGTGTTTTGCCGACAACATGGCCGACAGAGCAGCTCGGCGCGAGTCACGTAGTACTCAGGGTTCCAGGAGGCGGCCCACCCTGTGGGAGAATACATGGAGGTCGACGCAACACGGCTGATTGAAAAATAAACGGCGAGTTCACACTTTTCAAAAACTAGTCTGTCGTGAAGTTAGTAAAGCACTAAACACTTTATCAAAGTTTTAATAATATCTGATGCGTGTGCAGAATGTAGAAGGCAATTTCCGAGGCAATGGCGTTGAAGCAGACGACGTTTGCACGCAGCGGAGATGGGCTGTTTGGGTTGGCCGGAGCGGGTCACGTAAACGCTGCGACGTCGCCGTGACGTCGCCGCATCGTCTGCTGCATGATGCCGCTCATGCAATTTTTTTAAATTACGTCCTTCGCAGCGTGCGTCGACCACTGATCTCAATGGAGCCCATTTTTGCCTTTTTTACAGCGGAGCTGTTAAAGGGTCCTGCAATGGCTTTTTTTACTAATTTTTAATTTGCACCAAACCTGAGCGCAGTGAACGTAGCAACTTAATGACACTTTTCTTTTCTCGAATTTCGATTTATTGTAGAAGTTATAGGCAAATTAAAATTACAAAAACAAGCAAAAAATAACCTCCTTCATGACGTCCTTGGTTGCTTGAGTGGCCGTGAACTAGACGAGGGGTGGTGAGCTGAGCGAGCGCTCACGGCTGCCGTACTCCGTGTCGACGGCGCGAGAGGGCGCCACTAAAGCGTGTTCTGGATAGGCTGTATGTAGCAGGCAGCTAGAGCGGCTCTCATTGCATTTGCTGCGCGATTAAACACAAATTCGGCATGACACTTCACTGGCCACAAACGACAGCAAACACGGGTAAAGATCAGTTCAGAATGGGAGCCACTTCGCCAGTGCCGGATTAAGGCATTTGGGGGCCCTGGGCTGAGGCTGTTATGAGGCCCTACCTATGATAATAATAATAACCATAGTGGTGGTGGTGATGATGATGATGATGATGGTGGTGGTGGTGGAGGTAACGATGACGACGGGAATATGTATATTTTTGAACTTGTTAAATCTAGATATGTTTCATCGTATGATTATTGTCGATCCTTGTTTAGATCCGTAGATTCAATGGAATTCAAGTTTTCCTTGCTGGCATTGAGGCGGATGCGATTGTTGATTAGAAGCTACTTCGCAAATAATCAACCGCTCTAGCACTTTACAATATAGTAATTTTGAGGTACAAAATTGAAATCAAATAAACATTGCAGAAAATATTAGGATTTTTCGTTCACATCCAGCAACTTAACAAAACAAAAACACTAAATTGCTTCCGTTTAAATTGTTGACTCTGTTCATGCATTTGTTTGACTAGAATTACAGCTAGATTTATAGAGTACATGCCCGGGCCAGTTTACACAAATAGGTCACGATGTCGACTTGTAGCACAGGTGACCCTCTTGCTAACATGTCTAGTGACATCATTAATCACACATGAATTGAGTTATGCAGCAACCGAAAAGATACCTGCAAAATTCCCATTATAATTTCGCTTCCTCTAAATGGCATGCCTCGCAAATCGACAACTGCCACGAAAATCTAGAGCCCTTATTCTTGTCATTGTTCCAAATTATTGGAAGTGTTTTAACTTCTAACTAGCCCTCTGTTAATTAATTACTGGTTTGAACAGTGAAGGAAGTGACATAGGCAACAAAGAAATTTTGTTGGTTGAATCAGTCTTTATCGGGATCAAACTACTTCGTAAACGCTCTTCTAGTAACTGAACCCTCGTTTCGCAAACAAACACAGACTTCCACATTTAAACCATAGGAGAAACTGCGTGCGATTCTAAGACATCGACCACTGTCGTTCGACCACATTTGCATTTAAAGAATTTATCATGAGAATCGAGATGTTTTCTTTTTGTATCTACACGCTGTCTTTTTGAATGGGGAAAATGTTTCGCATCAGATTCAGTACTAATCTTGTTCTTTTTAAATGCAGTAATTTAGACCTCGGCGGCCATTTTGTTCTATGACTCAACGTTAAAAAATAAGAGGTTATACCTCAGATTTTGGTGAAACCATTGCAATATTCGTATCAGTCGCTGGGAGGAAGAGTGTTCAGTTGCACTGGCAGACCAAATATCGACTCTAGAGCACTTGCTTGCAGTCAGTACCCATCGAAAACTGTTGAGGGGCGTCTTAAGAGCCGGCTCCTTGAAACGCCTCTTTGTTGGTGGCTATAGAGACGGTGTCCGGAAGATTTACGGGCACCTTTTCGCTTGTTCCAAACTTATCGTTCTGGAATAAACTCCATATGGAGTTTCGCGAAAAGGTTTAAAACAACATGTGTGAACCATCTGCGTTGCTTGCTTAACGCTTGCTTAACTTCCTGCCCACAATTGTCCGTAAAACACGCTAAGGGGCCCCAGTACAAAAGAAAGCTCCATAACCGTCCTTCCATCAAGCTCCAATTAAAAAAAAAAAATCTAACAAGGGGCATGGGAGGCCGTGTTAAATTTGGTTGTTCTGGCACGCTCTTGTACAACGAGCTCACAAACGCCAGCTGATCTAGAGACGGGAACTTTATGGCATCCTTGTTTCCTTGTTGAGGAAAAGAGAACGAGAAGGCCATTGCGCCAGAGGCCCTTCGGAGTGTTTCTTCTGCTTTCTGCCTAAACTTTCTTAAATAAAAAAAAAAAACGACTAACATTTTTAAATTTTCAGGGGCCAGCATGGGGCCCCCTGACAGCCTGGGGCCCAGGGCTGCAGCCCCCTTAGCCCGTACCTCAATCCGGGCCTGCACTCGCGCTGCCATACCGCGAAACGGCCAAACCGCAAGACAAAGCTGCTCACCGAAGGCCTTGGGAACGCTCAGAGCCGGCCGGGTCCTTCGGTCCCTGGCCGCAAGCGCCGCCGCGTACATCCGGGACCTTTCCGTGTCGGCGCCTGATCCCACTACTCCTTTCTAGTAGGCGCCGCCTTTTCCACCGATTGGTGGCGGGTATGTCGACGGATCATTTCTTGTTTCCGTACTTTATAAACTGTATTTGTTTCTTTTCTGATCTCAAATACTCAACAAAACTACTTTTATAAATAATTGAAACGGTTCGCGCCACTTTTATTTTGTATTTCGACTAAAAAGAAGCTTTTAGCGGCTCTGACCAGTAGTAAGCTCCAGGACCTAAGACGTCACATTACGCGCGCTTTCGGTACCGCGAGTCGCCCCCGTCGGTGGAGGAGGTTTCCGCGTCGTCCGGTTAAAATATGACGCACTGATATTTAGTGACTCTCTCCGTGCCCGCTGGCTTGCCCGAACCCCAAGAGACGTGGAAACCGCAAAAAGGTAGACGCTTAATTATGATTGCAGGGCCCCTTTAAAGGGGTTATGACACGGAAATTAAACGGATAGATTATTCTTGAAATGGAATGCTCATATGCTACTTAGCATATACACCAAGTTACGCGATTTTTAGAGCTCTGGTAACTGCAATATTCAATTTACGAATTTTTATCATTTTCATCTGGCGACCAGGCAACACTGCCCAAGTTAGTCACACCATGGCGTCCATAAACCACGTGACCATGAACGCTCTCTCATTTTAGGCGCCCTCATGATCGCCCAAGCTCTCGCCTCGCCGCGGTACGAACAAAACCGCTCACGCAACTCGGTAACCCGAAAGCTATTCTCGCTCTCGCTCGCCCCAGCCCGTTGACCTTCAACCCTGCATGCGCCTGCGAGATATCCCCGAACGACGGTGACCACGGCGAGTACGTCCGTAACTCGTCGTCGCTGGAGCTGGTCGCCAGCGGGGCGCAGTCAAAATGAACAGCTTCCAACATCTCTTGATAGCAATCACTCATCGCTGCTGCGATCAATGTCGAACACTTTGACAAGGCGAGCGATGCCGTAGACGTAATCGTCACGGACCGCATGCTCGAAACGTGGAAGGTAAACGAGGAAGCTGAGGCTCGAGACGCCAAGAGAGCCAAGTCTGTGAGTGCGTGCAAGGGGACGCCGCGCTGGAGGCTGGCTACGTCACCAGCCCCCAGCTCCGCCCGGATCTGCCCCTCCGAGGGACCCGCATATAAATCGATTTACCCACGAAACTATCGTGCCGTTTTCAAAACGAATTAAGCAGGATTATAGGAACATACAATGGGTCCTAGCAGTATAGTTATCTCACATTTTATTTGTGGCGTGTCATAACCCCTTTAAGGGCTAGGTTCCCCAGGATCGTGTCCGTGTATGTCGACACAAACCTACCTGGACAGCTACCGCCATCTATAAGCGACAGCGGCAAGCACACAACCAGGTATGGTTTCCGCCGTCGCTCGTAGAGGAGGCAACCTTTCCAGCTATAATAGAAGAATGGATAGTTGGGCGCGTTGGGGGAATTCATCGTAGGAAACAGCGAAAAACAGACGACGACGAAGAAGCAGCACACAGTGTATCGAGTACAGCTCCGCTGGTCTCTCCTTCCTCACGAGAGTGGAAAGGCTGAACATTTTTTTCGGTTTCTGGTGCCATAGGAGTTCATGTATTCGAAAACTCCGTCGGCCACCATTTTCTCATTGAAATTTTAAGAAAATCACTTATAACTTTTGATTAAGGGTATCGGATCGGGCTGAAACTTCGGCATCTGGTTGTGACCACTAGCACTATCTTTGGGCGGAGAATGAGCGTTCGGCGATGCCTAAAATATTTTTAAAATATAAAAAAAAATATACTTTTTTTGTGGCATTTTGTATTTGTGAGAAATGCTTTTTTTAACTTGCGGTTATTTATTGCTTCACATAAAGGCAGTTTGATATGAACTTCGCTCACCGTATAAAACCAATAAACACCGGGGTCACACAGTTTATACATCATACAACAGACAGTCTGCGAACAGATTGGAACGCGAGACACCACGAGATCCGTGTTCGAATGCCGCATGGCAATGAGTTGAAGGAGAAAACTTGGTACGCAAAAAATTGCTACATTCTTGCGCATACCAAAAAAAAAAAAATGCGCGTGCAAGTTGAAGACAGAAAAAAATTGGTAACCAGTTTAGAGTTTTTGTCACGGAAACGGATACTGCGGGTCGCGGACGCAGCAGATTCGCGTCTCACCTAGCCCACATGGCGCGCTTTCTCCGCGTCTGCGTCGCGTTTGCGCTTTGACGTCACTTCGGGCGCCGGGACGTCTGCTTCTTGCGCGCGAGTTGCGGTGACGTCAGAACAACGCCGAGCTCTTATTGGCTGATTGAAAAAAAACTCGAGGTACACCTAAGCATTTCTTATGAGTTGTGAAATGCGAAAGCATGTAGCTGCAAGCACTGAATTACTCATCCAGTGCTTTATGCAAGCCGCTCTGCCCGCTCCCTCTGTCGTGTGCTGCGTACTAGCGCGCGCGCTTCGGGATCTCGGAGGCCATGGCTCAGCGGCCAACGGGAGCCCCGTCGAAGCGCGCCAGCCAATGGAACCGAAGGCGCGCGGAAACCGTCTGGTGTTTTCGCGCTTGCCACGATGACGTCAGCTCGCTCCATGAGACAGTTAATGCTTTCGCATTAGAAAATAGCGGGTAGACCTCAAAGCATCTAGCATTGAGATCTATCTATTATTTTTTTCAATCAGCCAACCAGAGCTCGGCGTCGTCCTGACGTCACTGCAACTCCTGCGCAAGAAGCAGTACCGGTACCGCAGATCGCGCGGTTCCAGGCGGATATCGCCTGATCAATATCCGGCGGGAGTCGGGGGTGGGCGTTGTTTCAGGAGAGAAAACAAGTGTAAAGCGCGAAACACATGCACGACGAAACCGTCCGATTCGACGTGCGGACTGCCGGAATGACCTTGGGGGAGAGGGTTTTCGTAGCACCGGAGAGCGTTGAAAACCCTCGCCTACGACCGTCGTATTGCGTGGTCGGACGTCGGATCGGACGGTTTCGTCGTGGCATGTCGTCGTACACATCAAAATCATATTTTTTTTTATTATCCGAAACGATTGAAAACGGTGCCGGGACATTACCCTCAAAATTCGAAACTTGGGAATTCAGTATTTATGAATTAAAAAAACAATTTCCAAATGCCGAATTTGAAGTTCCCGCGCGATCCCCGCCAGCGCAGTCAGTCAAATTTTGCGGTCTCCTTCGACTCGACTTTTTCTCGGACCTCCGCTGACCCGATGCGAGCAGGAGGCGAGCTGGCGGGATAGAAGGGAGCCGGCGCGGGAAAAAACCGGTTTCTTCGCCGACTCGCCCATCTGCTCGAGCGCCGCCGAGAGGAGGACACAAATCTAGGAAGGGACATCTCACCGAACTCTGATTTTCGGTATTTCAAAAAGAGGGGACATAGTGCGTTCGCAATTGCTTTAAAAAACATGTTTTACGATTGCCGTTATTAAATGTTATAGAAATGCCGCCTACAAAGCTTCTAAATTTCCTGATTTTTGACGTCATCGATCAAAAGAAGCAAGGAGGTAGCGGCGGGAGATTTAAACGCCAAAAATAAAAAGGCGCGCGCGCGCGCGGGGAAATTTTTTTTCGCGATGCGGTTTTTTTTGCGTGTTTATGACTACAACTTGCGTCGTTTTAGACAATAAAAAAAAATACGACCTTTGGGGTGTCAGTGCCCCTTTAAAGGAGGTGACTGCCGACTAAATCCTAAATCGCGTCTCGCGCCGTCAATATTGCTCTAAGATTTTTAATTTTTTTTGCGTAAAATAAATTTTTTGGCACGCGTGTCCCAACCAACTGTTAAGAAAAAATTTCTTTTTTCTTTTTAGGGGACCTTTAACATTGCAGCTTATGCATACTTTTGCAATGCACAACAATATCATTTCAGTTCGACAGGAACAAAACATCTGCAGTTTCTTTCGAAACAAAGTTTTGAGAGTAAGTTCTCATTCTTCTCTTTTTTTTTCTTAAATTTTTGTTCACTGGTTGAAACAGAAAAGGGCAAAGGATACTTCACAATAGACATTCAAGCAACATTTAAGGGCTTTTTCTATGTCACTGCAGTTCACTGAAGTCAACAAAGTCTACTAGGTTTGTTTTTGAGGTCTGGAGCTAGCTTTTATGTTCCTACCAACCCTTTGCATCCTAGAAAATACTTTCGGAGCGGAGTAATTTAGAAAATAATGAAATCCACTTTCTGAATTTGGGGAAAAGATTGGGTTTAATCCAATCTTCAAGAACATGTTCAGAGTGTAAATATCGGGCTTTACCCCAGCAGACTGCCAGGTGCGGCCCTCAGGACCATCCAAAAGTGGGACATCAGAACGAAAATTGTATCTTGCAAAGAATGTGAACCGTCCATTGCTTCAGCGAAACAACCAGTTGCTATGATGACGTGCTCACAATGAAACCTCAGTGCCAACAGGTACCTCGGAAGCAGGGCATAACTGAAACACACGATTTATTATGCGACTCCTCGAGGGTGGTTATGGTACACAGGTGTCAGACTGTCTTCATGCGACTGAGTCCTCCGGCAGAGGCTTCTTTTCACTGCGGTGGAATGGCCAGGCTGGTCAGGATTTCCCGTATTGATGGATAGATGCAACATTCTACGAGGTTGGGAAAGAAGAAAGACAAGACCGACATCCAGTTAAGACAACGACAAGCTGCCGACGACGGATGGGTGCGTAGGCTAGTCGGTAAGTCGCATTTAAAAACAATGAATGCACAAAACAAAAATGAAGGCAGAAAGGCTAACACATTATGGCCTCAGTCCTTTTGTGTTGTGTTTATTTCAATGGCTTCAATATAGTCTGTTGCAGGTTAAGGAGCGCAGGTCATGCTCCTCCCAAGAGACTCTCTGCTCGCCATGATCAATGGCTTCCTCCTCCAAACATTCGCTCTGCTAATGTGGAAAGAGTGGTGGGCTTTGTGGAAGGAGATTTTGTTTCCTAGTTTTTTTGTGGTGACACGACACAAGAATGCACAGCACCTGACCTGGGCTTTTTTATACCGCATATGCTTAAACACAACCGCAATGTATACAGCGTGTCACAATTAGCACAAACACAACATCGGCAATTTTTTATATTCTTGCTCAGGCGAAGTATTCAAAAGCAATAAATATTACTGCCTAGGTAACTTGATGCCTAAAACATACGCAATCTATGACGCAACTAGTTTTGATGACGGCCTCACAGTTGTAAGAAAAGGATAGGAAAGACGGCAGCCTCTGTATGCTACGTGACGCAGTTCGCTAAAACCTAATACTGGTTCTTTTCTTTTTCTTTTTGCATAATACCACTACAATTATGTGTAAGTGCCAAACACCAAAGCTTACTAACTAGGTTGGTGTCTCGCAAAAGCACCTACCATAACGCTAATAGTTTTGAACAGAACCTTCCTGCCACTCAAAAGAAACCATGAAAAAAAAAAATGAAAGCCTTTACAACTCCCTGTAACGCCGAACTAGAGCGCAGCTCTTGAGGAAAAGGAGGGAAGGGTACTGAGGGGAGGGTAACTCTCCTCCCTCCTCCTCAACTCCTCATCCTACCAAATACTCCTGCTCCCTCCTCCTTTCTCCTCCCCTTCCTTCTCCTCCTCCTCCTTTATCCTCCCTCCTCCTTTTCCCTCCACCTCTTCCTCCTCCCTCCTCCTTCCTTCCTTCTCCCTCCTCCTCCTTTCTCTCTCCCTCCCTCTCCCCTTCTTCCTCCTCCCTCCCCCTACTCTTCCCTCCCTCTCATCCTCCTCCTCCTTCCTCCTCCTCTCCCTCCTCCTTTCTGCACGGTGCATTATGGGATATTTCCCATGATGCACCAGCACAGCTACGCCGACGGCGCTAGGCGCCGCCGCTCAAGCCGGAAACGGGCGCCTAAGAGCTGCGCTCTAAAAGAAAACATTCCTTCTTTGTTTATGCTAACAACACTATATTGTCACACTTTGTATGCACTCAATGCACTACTACACTGGTGCCCATACTTATGAACAGAAAACAGTACAAGCAGATATGGTCACTGACAAGACAAGAAGTACACGGCGTATCTTTCAGAAGCCCATTTTGTGGTACGCTCATTGCCTTCTACCATACTTCTGCATGTGCACGCTCGAAGCTCATGAAACGCCCAAGTGCTGTCCAAGGTACAAAGCACGCACCGGAGGCACAACAACTCAAAGACCTTCCTGCCATTCAAGTCCTGTCGGCGACCATGTCGGCGCCAATTGGACAAGATCACGATACGCAGCAACGACAAGCAATTGGCGGCAGTTTCTGGATGCAAAGAGGGCACCCACCGTTAGGGGTGCAAACTCGGCGAAGCGACGGAGCATGGCGTTGATGAGGACGATGGGGGCATTGGGCTGCACGACAGGAGTGTCCAGCCGCTTGTCGGCCACCTGCATCACGTTGGTGCTCATGTCGTACACCACGGGCACGGCAATGTGCGATGGCTCTCCGGGGACCGTCCGGGTCAGCTGCAGCTGCAAACCAGACAAGGATTGGTTGGTTGTTGCGCTGGGACACAGCTCTGCCTAGAGTCGGCCGAGAGCTACGCCCAAAGTAGCCGCCCCATTGTTCTGGGACAAATCCACGTGGCTCAGACTAAAGTCGGCCAAAAGTTACGCTTGAAGTAGCTGCCCCTTTGCGCTGAAATGAGGCCCCTCGACTCAACCCAAAATTGGCCAAGAGCTACGATTGAAGTATTCACCCCTTTGTGCTGGAACAAATCTCCACGACTCTACCTAGAGATCAATAACTACGATCAAAGTCTCTGCCCCTTTGTGCTGGGACAAATCCCTATCGAATTACCTGCCCCTCTGCTTCGACGTCATGGCCCCCACTGGGACAAATCCCTATGGCTCTACCTAGAGTCAGCAGATAGTTGCACTCAAAGTATCGTCTTTTTGCACTAAAACAAATTGTTACAGCTTTACCCAGAGTCTGCTGAGAGCAACACTCGGGTATCGTTTCAGCTTGTGTTACGTGCAAATCATGTCTGTTGGCACCTACAGGTCACTTGATGTGCTTCAAAAGATCAGAATTGTTTTCTCTGCTGGTTTAGTAACAAGAGATGTCTAAGTTTCTCCATTACATCAGTTAGTTCTGTACGAGTATAAACACTTCCAAGTGTGTTTGATTCTTGCTTTTCGTTTTTATGAGCAATTCTAGAGGACTGTGCTAAAATGCCAACAAATGGCACTAGCAAGCACCAATTCTATAGATTTTTCAAGCATAAATATTGCGTTAATTACCTCTCCAAATTTAAAAACAAGCAGCTGAGGAGAGAGTATGAGGACTGCATATTGCTTTACTAATTACAGTTGCCGACCGTTTTTTCGGACTCCGATGATTCGGACTTGTTCGATATTTCGGACCTAAAGGAGGAACCGTGACTGACCCCATAGAAATAGTGCATATTCACGACCAATGTTTTGGACAGCTTGAAGTCCGAAAGTTCGATTATTCGGACAAAATCGTCGCAAGCGATCAGTCACCGAGAAGCGGCCATTTTGAATTCTATGTTGGCTGCAAATGGATTGGCTTGGTTTGGCAGCGCTACTTGAGTCCTACTCGCTAGGTGACACTATGCTAGCCCTTTTTTTTTCCATTTAGCTGCATGTCATCATCATCATCATTATTATAATTTTGCTTTGTTTCCTTTATGGTGCCTGGAGCGCGTCTCCGACTGATGAGTTTAGCATCCTATTCCGCCCATACATCAAAAGTGGTCCCCAAGTGGCAACAAATGACGTCACAGAAGCCGGAGTGTCATGCTGTTGACATGTCGCGATCCTGGCGACTGGTCGTAGAAATGCTGGCGAAAAGCACGAGCGAACGCGAGCGTCGCTGTCGTCACCGCGTCCCAGGCGTCTCAACTTCCGGCTGCTCTAGCTTCCGTGGACTGCCACAATGGAGAGCGACCTGCAGCAGAACAGACGTCTGCTACATTCACCACAGCTGCTGGGACACCGCCAGGGCCGCGACCGGCGACAGCATGACACTTTTACGACGTCATCGGGCGGAAATTGAGGGACCAGATTTTTGGACGCAGTAAACACACCAGTCAGAGACGCGTTCCAGGCACCATAGTTTCCTTCCATTTCTTCGCGCCTCCGCCCAACTTTCGCGTCGCCATTTTTGCGCTCGTGGATTTGCGCCTCTCATCTCGTTCGGACAACGCGGGCTTGGACGTTATGGCCCCATCTGTTCTTCTGCCGCCGCGATGTGACGTTAAGAAGCGCAGAAAGTACTCGACCATAACGCTAGGAAGGAAGGCAGCGATTCTCAAGCTAACTGAAAGTTACCGAACGCAAACGGAGGCGTAACCTGAAGCATGGCACTATTTACGGCTTTTTAAGCCACTTGGATGTAATAAAGGCAAGTTTATCAATCTGCTGATTTTTCGGACTGCTCTATTATTCGGACGTTTTTCGATCCCTGCGAAGTGCGAATAATCGGTCGGCGACTGTAGGGATACGGTGGCAGTGTAGAGAGAAACACACTGCCCAGCACAGTGCACCTATGCATAGGCTTTACCGAGGTTCCAGCACACTTAAAAGCCACTGGAGTGAGCCACTTACGAAGAACAGCATCTTGTTCTTGATCACGAGGACGGAACTCATGCCAGAAGGTGCGATGGGTGGCGCGGCAGGCGGAATGGTCAGACACAGTTGCATGCTCCACTTCATGCTACGGTCAGGAACCTGAAAGCACCCCAGCCTCTCGTAAACATTGGTTGATGAGAGCATCTACAATTGTGAAAATGTCAATAGCCATAGTAACACAGCCAAGTGTGCCTTTGACAGTCCTGCAAGTAAACCTCTAGTGGGTTCCAAAGCAGCTTTGGAGCTTAACAGTTACACACACAGATGTACAAATGAATACATCGTAACAAAAAACACAAACATTTTTTTTTTTTTTTTGTGGAGATTGTTTTTGCAATATATAGTAATTCTATTTTTTAAAGGGCTGTCCATACAGGAACGACAAACATGCATAATTTGTGGATCTGGCAAACCTCACTGCCGGATATGACGTTTTTTGGCAACATACTCTCACTTCCAAATGTGTTGGAGCCCAGGAGTTTGGTCAAATTTGTGCACACCCCCAGAAATAGCTTACAATAAATTTCACCAGACTTTAGCCTCATCATGGGTGCTTTATGACCTTTAAAAGTGCTCAAAAAAATGTCACATTCGGTTGTCAAATTTCTTATGCCTGTTCATACTTGCTGTGCTTGTTCAACCAGCCCTTTGAAACCTCGAAGCTTCTCCAATTCCTATTAATCTCATGCTAACGCAATGAATATCTCTAAATAGAAAAAAGGTCTCCTTTAAAAAAGAAAAGGCCTTGCAGGTCAAAGCAAGACAAATTCAAAAGACAGGAATGTCCTAAACAGTCATAAAATTGTAATTATTACAAATAATAAAAGCATCTGTCACCCTTTCAAAAGGAGCTTCCACCAAAAGATGACAAACTCACCAGTTCCAGTCTCATGAGTTGAACAAAGTCCTTGAGAATGTTCAAGGGAGCATTAAGGAGCCTAGTGAAGGACATAAATGCATTGGGCTTGTACGGGAAACTAACCACCTGAAAAGGAAAACAAAAAAATTCTCAGCTGTAGTTCGATTTATCAATCAAACTGTAATATGACGAACTGCCACGTAAAAGAAACGGTGGGGTTTTTGTTACGTCTTTAGGCCACAGGCCACAGTGTCACATGACCAGACGTTATCCAACAGAGTCATGTGACGTTATGGCGTAACACAGCGGTGAGACACGACTGCACTCCAGTACGACGCTCACTCAGATTGAAAGGGGCAGGGACGGGAATCGAGCCCAGGATCCCTCCACTCTGCAAAGCGATTTTTGCTCCACATACTCCAAGCTGCGGTGTGCTAACACAATCGACCGCTGGACACCCCTAGGAGGGCGAGTCAGTTCCCGAGAAGCATATAGCAGAGGCAAGTTGTTTCATCTATCCCAGATTGTGCAATACTGGACGTAAACACTCGCAATAAACGCATGTCCTTTGCACTATGTTTTGTTTCGCCACCTGCTGAGCTAAGTACACAAGCCCCTGAGGCTTCAGCTAGATTGTTACTGTATCATGCAAAAAGCTGCACGTTACAAATAAAGCCATTCTGTTCTAAACGTACCTTGGTGTCGAAGTATCGCTCGAGCAGCTGCAGCTCGTCGGGACTCCACTGCTCCGGGGGACCCGGTGGGGAGAGTTTGAGGTGAAGGGACTGCATGCTTGCGGGGTTCAGGCTCACACGGCACTGCAGGGTCTCTGCCCTGAACTGGATCACCCCAGGCTCCTGGGTCTGGATCATCGTCAACTGCGGAGGAAGAGGCGATCGCCCTGGCTGACTGGTGCTCGAAATACACGCACACCGAGCATGGAACAGTAATCAAGCTCTGTTTACATGCGCCTGTTTTTGCAAAAAAAAGAAAAGAAAAGTGTGCGTATGATGCAGATGCTCTTTTCTCTCGTCAACTCACAAGCACGAACGTGCTTTCGTGAGAGAGAATGTGCTGTACAATTTAAAAAGAAAAAAAAAGCCTGCAATAAAATTATTATTATTATTAACTGTCACTTTTCATAACACTGCCGATTAAGAAAAAAATAAGAAAATGATTATCTATTTGCGACATCGTAATGTCTGACAGATGGCAGGCACGCCGGCTTCTTTGACGTAATTTGTCGCTGCTTTGGAAACACTTATGATGCAGGGCGACGCAGGACGCTAAGCACGCTGGCCGAAGATTGCGCGAGGCAACGGCACGTCCGCATGGCCCACTCACGTTCTCCTCGCCCTGCACGACGCGGTGCAGGCTCTTGCGCATGAAGACGCAGCCGAGGAAGCGCTCCAGCGGGGAGCAGTGTGGGGCCAGCTGGAGGGGCAGGGGGGTCCCCCATGCCGCTGCCCATGCTGCTCTGGCAGGCCAGGTCCAGGCCCTTGTGCGACAGCAGGGTCGGCATGGCCGCCGCCCACGACCGCTGCGGCAGCACCCGCGTCGATCCCCTCCCAGGCCTGCACACCACAAGTAACACGGACACAAGGAGGAAGCTGACGACGTGGCAAGAGGGAAGGGGGTGATGTTAAGCGGAGATATGAACTCAAAATTCAAATTTTTCTGAATTTCTTTTTTATTTTTTTATTTATTAACTTTTAAACAACGGTTTAAGAAACTTTCGTTCATAAACATGAAGAATTTATCTCACAAAAAAAATATTTTCGGCATGCCAGCAGCCCTCCAAGTCAGTAAACAGCAAATTTTTACATTTTTAATTTAGAACTGTTTAGTGTACGCTTAACGTAGCCAGAACGTGTTGCACTCATAGGAAGCACCATTTACTCTGAATTAAGCTTGTAGTAGCTTCCCAAGCTTAAAAGTATCAATGGCCAAGAACACCCGACACATCCAAACAGAAAAAAAAATATGGAAAATACGTTACAAGCAATCTTATTGGTGGAGATCCAAAGCAGGGCTTACAAAATTGGTCCTGCACGCTGACGTGATGTTGTGTTATCTTCAGCAACATTCTTTTGACAGAGTCTTCCACTTAAGAGCATATTGCTACTTTTCCACTCTTCTTTAGTATCCTTTGCCTCTCAGTTCTCGGCAGTTTATCTGTCGAGGAATGCCTGCCACCAAAATCAGCTCACATACGAACGACACAAGGTTGTAGCTTTTGCCATGCGAAGAACCGAATCTCAAAGAGGAAGGTGCTACCTATGCTCCAGGTGAATATTTGTGCCTGGGACTCGTGGAAAATAGGAAAATCTTCAGTTGAAACTTCAAATGCTCTTTTCTCATTTTCACTTTTTGGTAGAGAATGTTGTATGAGGAAATGTATCATTTGACATTTTAAAAGTGTGAGGACTTCATTTAGTGTGGTCTTGGACTGAGATTTTCTGAGGAACAAGTTAAAATACTCCTAATCTGAAAAAACTCCCTCCTTCTCAATGAAAACTGAACATCTTAAAACAAAAAAATGTGCATACATTTTTTTTTTTCTTTGGGCATTATTGCTTTTCTCTAGAATCACATTTCTTTAGGGGCGAAGCTCCTTAGGGGCTAGCCATGTCAGTCCGTCCGTCTGGCGTCCGGTGCTCGTGCTTCTGCTCGTAAGCTCACATGCTCATGTATAAAAAAAAAAAAAAAAAAATGATGTAAAAAATATGTTTGTGCAGTTGACAGGATTTGAACCTGTGCGGGGAGACCTCAATGGATTTCTAATCCATCGCCTTAACCACTCGGCTACGACTGCGGGACGAGCAGCCTTTTTGCCAGAACTAGAGATTGAAGCTAACGAAAGCACGCTGGAATTCCATTTCCCATGTATTTTGTCAATAAAGGCAACGTGGGTGTTGTTTTGTTTACATGCCACTGCTAGAAGCTCGTTACATGGCACCTAAACGGCGTCTCAGTAAGGATCATGGCCCGGGAGTGGGCTCTGCCCCCCCCCCCCGGATCTCACCAGGGGGGCATGAGCCCCGATGCCCCCCCCGAAGTCTACGCCTATGGCCCGATAGCTGATGTAGATTGAGAAGTTCTTTTGCATTCCCCGTCACTTAAAAGGTTTAAAACTGCAGTCGACTGCCAATCAATGCAGGCACGTAGCCAGGGGAGGGCCCATGGGGCCCGGGCCCCCGAAATCTTCCATTTTGCTGGAACCTCCTCTCCCTCTCCCTCTCATACAGCATTTTGTGATGGACGGGCCCCCCCCAAAACAAAATCCTGGCTACGTGCCTGAATCAATGCATGTTGAACCGCGCACGCCGCCTGCAAGCAAGATGTTTTTTACTACTATTTTGGATTTTAATTTGGACTCTGAAGCTCCAAAGCTGTCCAAAGTTCGAATTCCAAACAACAAAATAATAATGAAAAAAATGTTTTGATGGAAATGTTAGAATAATTTAGCAAGCATTTTCACGTTCTCAGAAAGTGGCGTAACGGACGTCAAAATAATACTTAAAATTATTTTAAACGTGGACGTCGAAATAGTTTCTACCAAAACAAAAAGCGGGCCGATCCTGGATGCAGTGCTAACACAGGTCAACATACAAAAGAGCTGAAGCAAGCTTCGAGCACTACTTCGCCATTGGCCAGTGTTACCAACCAGGGTGCAGCCGGGGGGGGGGTTTATGGTGCTTCAGCTTTCCCCTGAAATCCAGCCGAGCCTATAATATACACATGCATTTTGACCCCCCACCTCCCCCTCTCCACACCCCAAGTCATGAACAGGGTTTTCCCAGGAATTGCAATTGGGGGTGTCTAAATTTTAACGGGGGGGGGGCGCACTGAAAATAGAGGAGTCGTTGCGAATAGGGGTGCCTTCAGAAAAAGCAAGGGGTGTGCAGGGAAATTACTGGTCATGGACGTCCCAGTCACCTTAGCTCCCCCGAAACGTCCGTAACATCATTTCCTGAACGGGTGAATTTTTTTTCTTTCCATTTTGGCGTTATTTTATCAGAAAATATTTATTTTCCTCAAATTGTTTCTTTCTACGAACTAGGCACGCAGCCAGGATTTTGATTGGGGCGGGCCCGCCCTTGACAACATGCTGTGTGAGGGGAGGGGAGAGAGGAGGCCCCAGAAAAATGGAAGATTTCGTGGGGGGGGGGGGGGGAGGCAAGCCCCATGCTCCCCGCCCCCTGTGGATACGTGCCTGCTACAAACCTAAACAAAAAAACACAGAAGAAAGAAAATTAAGGGTTAAGCCGTATGGCCCCAAAAGGAAAATGGGCAAAACCCATTGAAGACTTTGGAGCTTTGAACTCTTAAACTAGGGGACACAAAGAGGGAGAGCAACCCTAAACAAGGACACACAGGGGACAATGAGGACACAACCATCGAACAAGATAAAACAAACTTGGCAGAACGTCAAAATAGGCGTTGACGCAAATAAAACCCGAAAACGAAGAATGCCACATATGTAAAGGGCAGGTTTCTGGTTTTAACCCCCCCCTCAATCCCCTACTCTTCACACCTAGCTTCAGGGCCAACCCCTCACCCCTCCATCATATGGTGATCCATCTCCCTGAAAAAGCATTCCTGGCTACGGCTAAACTTCTGCACGGTTGTCGATGGGCGCTTTGACCAGGAGCAAACCTTGTTCCTATGGATAATGTCGGTATACGCTGAAGGAGTTGGTTTCGCTCGCTTCCCCAATCTCCCGTGGCTCTTTTGAACCTTTTCCACGACATTGAATCCCGTGATATCGCTACATGATATGGTCACGCAGTTACCCACACGTTTGCCACCATCGGCATAGCAAAGAAGTACTATAGCTTCACAAGTTTTTCTTTTTGCACAGTGGTAGAGCGTCAGGCCCAGAATCTTAAGGTCCTGGGTTCTAGTATTCTTGTTGTGGGGCAATAGGAATTTTGTTCTTCCTTCTCAATTACTATCTGTTCTTTTGAATAGATTTTTCCCCCCAAATGTGCGTCACATGCTTCGTAACAATTTTTTGTGGCATTCCGTCGCCCCACATTCCACATTAAAATAGCTACTGCAAGCCATCTGGCAGAAACGCTTCTGCAAAACAGATTCAAGAGGACTAAAATGACACAAGGGCAATATCTTCCTAGAGGGTGCCTTTCCAACCACCCCTCGCAAAGCAACCATTATAAAAAAATAAAGGCCCGACGAGAACCAACCCCACCTGTGGGCATCTGCGGCTTGTGGTCCATGGGGGGTCCCGTCTGGGGGCTGTGTAGGGCCGCCGCCGCAACCCCGTGCGGGGACGGGCTCGGGGCCAGCCGGGGGAGGGCCTGGGCACCGAGGGGCTGCCCGGCCACGTCCCGGGGGCGGGGAAGACAGGGACATGCTGCCCTGGGAGCCCCCGGTGTCGGGAACGTGGGAGCCCCTCAGGGTGGCTGGCTGCGGGCAACAACGCGGCAGGCAGCGACTTAACTTTCGAGGCTTCGTTGGGAACTCGACGGCATACTCTCTGCCTTTTTTTTAATGGTCGTTGATATGCCTCAAAATTAAAATGAAGTTTAATTGCCCTAGTCTTTACTAACAACAGAAACAACCAACAACTGAAAATAAACAATTTAAAAAGGACACTCGAGGTGAAACGGAATATGGAATAACAGGACAAGCTACACCCAAAAAGCTCTCCACTCTTTTCACTTCAGCAAAGCAAACTCTGGAAAGGAGGAAACCACCAATCATGGCGAGCAGGGCACTTTTCAAAGCGGCTTGTCTTGCTATTGAAACCCTAGCCCTAAACAAATTCTGCTTTAAAACTGGACTATGGTAAAGAACTAGATCACAAAGAAAGAAAGGACAGGATAGAACACACAGCTGACTACCAACGATGTTTCAGTATAAACTTCTTCCTTGCGCGTTTGCTCCTTCATTATCAACAAGTATGTACCAACACGCTCAACTCTCAACCGTTATTCTGGACTATGGGTTGCAGAAATTTTCTCTCGACTGCTGGCCGCTTACGGGACGTGTTACACGTAAAATTCTATCGTCGGGCACAAGTTAAAAATGCACCAGAAGCTCTGCCTCCAGCACAAGTTCATTGAATTCCGCCAAGCATTGGCCGGGCATGCTCGCAAAACCCCTAAGAGTTAAAGGAAGCGGAGAGCTTCGGCGCTGGAACATGAGCTTCTGGCATGTTCCAACCTGTATCTGATTATGAGCACGCATAGATACCATACTTTCCGAACTACAGCCTGCACCCTGCATATTTCTGCAAGGAAAAATTTACCTGAAAAAAAAGGTTTTCCTTAACACACCGTCTAAGGAAAACCTTTCCAGGTAGGAATAGGTGCATAGACTGACAATAAAACATTTCCTATGCTGCACACCTCCGAAAACCGTCTGCTTTATTTATTAGTGCACAAAGGATCTTAGCAGATAGAAATCATCATTGACATAGTGTCATTCACAAGATCTGTCATGTTTCCTCATAATCATGTTAAAAAAAACAAATAATTTCATTGTCCACACCCATAGATAGACTGCACCACGTAAATTTAGGCTTTTAAACAATCTGCAACAGCTACTACCCTCTTCCTCTCTAACCCCTTCAATTAGATTACAGTGCTTTAGTTCCGCCTTCAATGTTACGTTCATTGTATTTTTATATTTATATATTTATAGGTATGTCCACTTCCTCGTGTCATACCTTTTGCAAGTCCTCGAGGAAAACAAATTCACATGGTCTCTTCTGTTATTCCTAAGCCGACTTGAAGGTGAAAGCCCAAGCCCATGCATTAAAGACAGAAACATGATCTACTCACTGAGTCATCCCTCTCAATGTGCTGAGTCATCCTTCTTAATGCGCTAAGTCATCCTACTCAATGTGCTGAGTCATCCTGCTCAATGTGCTGAATCATCATCTTAATTCGCCTAGTCATCCACTGAGTGGTCACAAGAGTTTCGGTACCTTTCCTGTGTGTGTCCTGTCTGTCGCTGACCTGTTTTCACTCAAGGACTTTGAAGGTCGACTGAACGATGAGACATATAAGGCACTCTCCAAATGACGACAATGACGACCACGCCTAATCCGTAGACTATACTCCGAAAAGTATGGTATATGCGTCGTTGGAGGGCTCAGAAAAAGGGGGGACACCACTCACCCTGGGAAGCCATGAAGCCCGGCTGGGCGGGGCTGGGCAGGGGCACCTGGGAGGGCGAGGGCGAGGGCAGGGAAGGAGGGCGAGGGGGCGTGCAGGGGTTCACGGGGGAGCTGGCCCCAAACAGGTTGCCCGGGGACTGCGCCTGCATGTGCAGCAGCGAGGGGCTCACGTGGGGGTTGGCAGCCCCGCCCACCACCCCCGAGGAGGACGGAGGGGCCCCGGCACGGGGGGCTCGCCAGCGACGCAAACGGCGGGTTCGGAGACGCCACGTAGCCCTGTTCTCCGCACGCACCACAAGCAGACAAGGGGAGGGGAGAAGGGACGATGCCAGGCCTCAATCCACGGCCGGCCGTTGTTGCAACGTCTTCTGGTTCAAACATCATCTCGAGGCCGGTTCACACGCCTCCGTTCGCTTACGACCGAGTTCTTACAATCTCTTACGACGAGAGGACGCACTGGGGCCATCTATGAGGTGGCCCCAGAACTGCATTTCACTAGAGCGAAGGTTCTGGAGTATTTGCAAAATCAAGTGTGCATAGTACTACCCACAAGAAACGGTCATTTATAACATCACCAAAAGTTTTCGAAGGCAAAAAAAAAATATATATATATATATATATGAAATGCTAAGTGTTCCACAGCTACCAGATAGGTGGCGCTAGCATATTCTCGCATCAGAGGAGATCACAAGAGGTTTTAAGGCGCTCAGCCGTAAGCGGTTCTGAGCGTGCGAACCAGCCTTTGGACGTATAACAGCCTTGCTCGTAACAGACCGCTGTGACGGCAAAAACTTTTAAATGGCCTCTCAAAAGCTACTCGCTCAATTCCAAAACATCCCGCTCAATTTCACAAAGATTGAGGGATCCCGGCTTAATGGCCCTCTATCGTTTGCTGAACAGGAAGTAAAATATTGCTGTGTCTTTCGTTTTAGCATAAATCCCAAACCGAAACCAAAACTTTGCCTGTGGCGACAAAGAAGTTTTGAAAAATAGGTGTCTATGTCGGATGATTCCCTCAAAACCCACCCATCATGCACTAGTATGTACTTGGCAAAAAATACTCCTTATTGGCGGAATAAAGTTCCAGAAGTGTAGTGAGGCTCACTAAACCTCGTATGCTTCCTCAATATGTGCGATGTAGAACCTATTTATAGCGAGGACAGATATATTGAAGATCAGGGCATAATAAAGCGAAGTTAAAGTAAACTCGTAATTAGTGGTACGGGCATTAATTCCCAGTAAAAACTGATATTGCCAGAGACGAGTTCCACCACATAACAGTGGTATGCTAAAACTGGGCCTCACACCACTCCCAAGATGTGCCTGCCAATCACTCCTAAAACAGAATATTCAGCAACATTCATAACCTAGCAATCACATCAAGCTGCCATTGAGTTCTCCAATGTAAACCACACTATTCAACACTATTATGTACTGCTTTATGTGGCACTTATCTTTGAAACTACAAAATTTGCTATATTTCGAATGCAGAAGTAGGAATTTCAGCTGTCATTATCCCCCTCCTCTCTCCACCCAACTGCCTGAATTTAATGAGCTTTCTTTTTTGTTGCTTGTTTAACTTTTTTATGATTTTTTTATGCACCTAACTTTTCCGTTTCTATTTTATTTTATTTTTTTAATATTTTTAGTGTTTTGTTGTGGAGGTCCCAGCCAGGCGCACGTGTACCAGCGGAAGTGTTTGTGGTCTCTGCCAACTACGCTCTACTGTATTTAGTGGCTCTTGGATGCTCTACAGGGTGAAACAAGGAGATAACAGGCTCTTTATATCGACCGGAAAATTAGGTTTCTTAACCTATCGCTACACGACTTTGTGCAGCGTTGCCCACAGATGGTGCATTTTCTTTTGTAAAATTTGCAAAAGATCGAATTTACCTGAGGAAAAAGTAAAGAAAGAAAAAGGCTTAGCTCCCATGGAAATGCAGCGACGCCACCGGTCTTCAAACAACACGGCGCCGTTTAGCACGGGAGACAAGAGATTGCGCAACGAACGCCGCCAACGAACGACCATACGGCGCCGAGAGCCGGCACCTTTAGCAGACGATCCCTTTCGACTCAAAGCGGCTCTCGTTCCGCAGGCGGCGACAGTCGCAGAAACAAAGACAGGCGCGGTAACAACAAGGAACTGCCGTTCCTTGTGTGCTACACACCGCCGGCTCTTGGCGTCGTCTGCTCGCTCGTTGGCGGCAGTTGGCGTCGCGACCGCTTGCGCCATCTCTTGTCTCGCGTGCGAAACGGCGCCGTGTTGTTTGCAGACCGGTGGCGTCGCTGCGTTTCCATAGGAGCTAAGCCTTTTTCTTTCTTTACTTTTTCCTCAGGTAAATTCGTTCTTTGCAGATTTTACAAAAAAAATGCACCATCTGTGGGCAACGCTGCACAAAGTCGTAGCGTGATAGGTTAAGAAACCGAATTTTCCGAGTCGATCTAAAGAGCCTGCCGTCTCCTTGTTTCACCCTGTATTTAATAAGCTCCTGTTTGTCGCGACCTTCAGTATTAGCAGAGACGCCACGAAATTTCAACTCAAACTTAATTTAACGTATTTTTGTATATCAAATTATTGATATATCGAACTATTTTACGATCCCCTTTGAATTCGATATATCCGGGTTCAACTGTATATGCAAACGCCATAGATAATTTTCATCCGGAGATTTAAAATTTCGAAGCTCGAGGCGCGAAGATTGCCAAGGTTTCGCTATGGTACTTTGCACAGCCAACGATTTCACACCGAAGCATGCACATAGTAATGTGTTTCCCTACTTATTTTATGAAAGGCTTACGACATGTACACAGAATATTAAAAACTACAATAAACGATTTCTATGCAAAAATAAAATAGGTTGTTACTTCGCTACTGCAAATGACACAGGCTCGACCACGCTAACAAAGATGCATCTTTATTTATTTTCCCATTTCATTTATTTTCTTCCTTGTTGTATTTCTATTTTATATTTATTTTTATGAAATTTGTTAATTTTTTATTTTATTGTTTTTATCCGAAACCTGCCACTCTTGGCGGCATGTTTGCATTCAGATAAAATCATTTACTCTACCAGACCAGCTCTGCTATTAGCTCAGCGGCTGTAGCATCCGACTGCCAATGCGCCGACCCGGATTTGAGCCCCGTCGGGGCTCGAACTTTAACTTCATACATAGTCTTAACGTCCGTAACGCTCCTGGCATGTCACTTGTTCATGACGCCCGTTTGTGACAGTTTTCTCATAGAAAACAACTCATAAAACACATCCTGTGTAAAAGTAACTTGGTACAAGTAATGCGTTGTACCTACGAGCCTGATGAAAAGTGCAGGGGCCTCACCTGAGAGAGCACGGACGGGTGGGGGAGGCCGGGGTGTGTGGGTTGGACGGTGGCGTCATGGGGTGGTGGAAGCGCAGGCCCCCCGCGGCAGCCGCCACTGCGGCGGCGGCAGCGGCACTGGCGTCTTGGAGGCCTCTGTGCGGGGGACAGGGGCCTCAGGCCTGGACCTAGGAAGGAGTCCATGCCCTCCAGGGTAGGGATGGGAGATGGGGGTTGTCGTCCTCGGACTGCGAGCGCCTACGCAGCTGGCACGCGCTCTCGTCCACAAACTTGCTCAGGAACGCCTGGGCAGCAGAGAAAAAACCTCGAGGATCAGAGAAACCGCAAAAACAATCTTGCTTTCACACTTCCAAAAGTTGCTATTCGCATTCGTAAAACATAAACCATGAACTGCCCTTTGTTTACGCCAGCTGACTTTTGGCAGGCATCCTCAAAGCAGTAAACTTCAAAAATAGCAAAAAAAAATTTAAGATAAAAAAAATGCTGCTAACAGTAGTCACATTGTCCCAACAAGAAAATCGCATGTGCGCATGGCCTGCCATCACATCTTAAATCCTTGCGCCTGGGGTGGGTAAAAATAAAACATGCGACCTAGGTATGACGCGACTGAAAAACACCCAGCAAAATAAATAGAGTCCTGCGGACATACAGGTTGTCAATCTCATTTTGGGGGAGAGGAGGGTGCTGAAGCCCCACCCCCATAAAGCCTCCCCACCTCCCCGCCCCTTCACCCTCAGCTACACCCGTACCATAGTTATCCACGGAAAAAGCGCCAGGTACGGGTCAAACCAACAAACACCCACTCTGAGGCCCTGAATGGGTGTGAAGTCCTCAACGGCCTTGGTCTTGTCAAACTTGCTGTAGGCGCCGTCCCTGACCGCCACCATTCCCTCTGGGCGACACTGGAGATCCAAGACGTAGCTGCACAAGGTGCTGAGGAAAACGCCGCTGCTAATGGCGCCGTGCATATAGCCTACCGAAACAGGGAGTGGAAACAGAGGTTCTGCCGACTGTACTTGGCGTCGACTACCGTATTTACTCGCATATTGAACGCATTCGCATAATGAACGCACTCCCATGACGGGCACCAATAATTTTGACTTTTTTTCTCCCCCCTCGCGTAATGAACGCACCTCCAATTTTTGGCTCCGCGAGTCTCGAATTGCGTCCAACTTAGATAGCCACCAAGCCAATTTTCTTGTGCCGCCAAGCAGTCAGGCCAAGTCAAGCCAAGCCAAGCCGCTCTCGTAATGCCTGGAATTCTGTAGTTGCGGTATTGATCAACCGTGAAACCGAGCGTCGCACACTTGACGAAGAATTGCCCGGCCTCGGACATTCTCCGCCTATCGAGTGCATTGATGTCAACAAACACGCCGTCGTCTGAGGTTCGCTTTCGACAGTGAAATAGTGAAAGTGGTTAGGCCTAAGAACGGTCGCGTTGCTCTCCGTGCTGAGTGAGCTTTGTAGGGCGCTTTTCCTTCGGCAAAAGGCACGCTGAAAGCACCCTAAAAGATTCGCAATTTATAAAGCATGGTTACTGTAGCGCGCCCCAGTACAGCCGTGGATGCACCTCCATCAATGGAAACGTGCCACAGTACCTTGCCATGCCATATTCGCACCTAATATGACATTTGCACGAAGTGTGTAAATGCAAATATTTTACCCTGCGTTATGAACGCACCCGTCCCCTGCCCGACCTTAAGGCTGCCGCACTGTTTATTTTGGCTCCATCACTTTTATCGAATTACCACTTATAGCAAACTTTTTTGCCGTCCTGTTGACTTCGTTATAATGAAGGATTACTGCTCTTTAGGTGGTGCATTAATCATACTCAAAGTTCATGAGTGAAGGTATTAGAAGAAAAAACTGAATCCTAAAAAATCCTGCTTTTGTTTTTATGCAGAGAGGAAAACGATAAAAACTATCTGGTTGATGCATATCCCAAGGATACGATGTTTCTGTAGAGCCAAGCGGAGGTGGGTTGAAGACTGGGGAATGATCACAAAGGTCTGCACTGGCACTTGAGGCCTCTACAAGAAAAAGATAGACTTGGTAAAAACAGAAACATCTGTGAAAAATGTTTGTTAACAAATATTGCAGCTATGTTGCTTGCACTACATGACCTAATTAGCTGCCCATACGGATCACTTAAAAGTATTTTATTTTGCTACATTTCTTAAGAAGCTAGGCTGTAGGTAGACAGAAAACTAGCAATAATTACCGCCTTCTCCATCTGAACCTCTGTAATCTAGTTTGACTGCAGCAACTACTACTAGAGCAGTGATCCCAAACCAGGCTTTTTAAGAAATGACCATGTTCCCCTCATGCAGAGACATAGGTGTTATGCGCTCCATCATTAAGAAAACAACTAAGCAATGACATAAGTCTCTTTAAATGGGCTATTTATTCTGCCACTCCACCGCAGTACTACTGGTGCTTTTCTCTTAAACAGGAGGACAGGTAGTTAGTCCATGAAAAGATAACCCCTCCGTTTCCACCTCAAAATGTAAATGAGGAAGCTGTGCAATAGACCATTATACAGCATGAGGGGCTCGTTAACTTCCCCTCAAATAAAAGGATAACTTGATGAGAAACGAGCGGTTTGGGAAAAAGACCTACACTGTTGATGATGCCCAGCTGCGGAGCAGATGGCAGCTTAGTGAGTGACAGCAGGGGGGCGTACGTGTCCCTGAGCACCTGAAAGAGATAACAACAAAATGTGCTTTGTAGACATACGTAGCTACAGTGCCTTATATTTCAGTCTGAGCTGCTTTATACTTCAATCGAACGAAGAAAAAAAACTATAGATAGATAGCAGAGCTCATGGCTCTCTTGGCCATTTTTTGGCTAAAGCAAACAAAAATAAAAACTTCTCACAGAATAAATTGTCATGAGATGCCTCTCATGGGCAGATGGCATGACTGGTGCTTTCAACAGGAGGAACAAACCACTTACACATCTCTAGCAGTACTCCCTCTTGTACCAATACTGATAGCATCAGATTAATCTGATGCCAAAAGTTTACACGTGCTTGAGAAAATCCAGGAAAGGTAAGCCACCAAATGCACACACACAAAAAAAAGGCAAACAAAGAAGGATGCCTGTTATGTCACTATTTTCACTCAAAATCTTGTCTGGTAACGCTTAGTGCACTTAAATGAGCTCTGAACACAACAGTAAGTTAGCAATTGCTTCAGGGCACCAAGGTTTCAAATTATGCAGTAGCCAACAAAATGCTATAGTATAACTCTCTCAATGTTGTTGCCGAATCCCAATGTTGAATCTGCTTGATCCCACTGATACTGTCAGATACATTTTCACCATATAATAGCAATGTGTGTCAGCCAGTATAAAAACATGTCTTTCCTAAAAAGAAGTTGATGGAGGCAGCCAGACTAAGAAATATGCAGAACTTGACTACTTTGTAGACAAAAGCTATGTAACGCAGAAACAAAAAGGGTAAGCGATTACTACAAAGAAAAAAGAAGAAAGAGGGAGGGAGGGGTGGGTAGAAAAGGGGGTGGTCTCACCTCGATGAGGGTGGCAACAGAGCGGTGTTGGTTGAATTCGTGCTGTAGCTGGGGTGCCACCACCGTGTGAGGGTTGCTCGCAGAGGCCGTGTGGCCCACCACCCCAAAGGCCAGGTGGAAGCGCTTCTCGGATGGCCGCCAGTAGATGGTGACCTGAGCGATTGCACAAGCGTTTCAACCTTTTTTTTTATTTGTTTGTCAGCCCCCCGGCCCTTCAGAAAAAGGACTGGTGTAATAAAACCTTCTGGATAGATGTTGTTCCAGAAGGGAGATTAAGAAAGAGTCTGCTAACAAAACAAAAACAGGCGGAAAGCAAAACATTCACAAAAATGGCTGGCACCCCCACAACCCAGATGTAAAAAACGCTCTCTACTAGATGTCTCGATGTCAGCCTTGGTGTTGCAGCTACACGTAGATTCTAGCGAGCGCCCCCTGCACGCAAGTCAAAATTGCCTGCAAAGTGGTGGGCGCTATCCACGGCACCAAAATTCAAAATGGCTATCGACAAAATATTTTTGCCAGAAAAAGAAAGAAAGCGCAGTGCACACAGATTTAACATTTATTTATCTCTGAGAACAGACTTTATTAGGCCAAAGATTTGTCACCGCCATGTTAATCACTTTCAAACCATCAAAAGACTCCTCAAAGTCGGCCGCAAGAAAAAGTTTGCAGCACTCCGCTGATGCAGCCCAACTGCATGCCGTTGGCTGTTTTGACAGCTTCTTCAGAAAGAAGCTTCTGCTGCTAATGGCTCATTCTCTGTACTTCTTTCGCGCTCCAGGTATTAAAAGAGCGCGGTCGTTCACGTATTCACTGAACACCCGTATCTCACCGGAACACCGGCGCGTTGTTACTTAGCTTTCGTTGAACTTTGGCTTTCCCGTAGTTTGACTGTAGCAAATTGCCAAAATTCGTGTCCCATTCCCAGTATCCGGCTCGTGTGATGGATGTCGAGAACGCCTGGTGTACGTCTCTTCCCGTTTTCACAATGCCATTGGA